>JADHZB010001082.1:10901-23788 GCA_015657535.1 Nephromyces sp. MM_2019
CCCACACACATACACACACACACACACCACACACCACACCACACACACACACACACACACACATACACACACACACACATACACACACATACACACACACCATCTGATTTTTCTTGGATATCCCAACGAACTAATTGTCGATCATAGTTAGGCCTTGTCTTATCTTTAACTTTATAACCTTCAGGTTTTAGGCCGTGTGTATTTCGTTCTTTTTCATATAATTCGTGTGTGTATTGTGGGGGTATATTAAAACTAGACATACAATTGATTTCATTAAAGGGTATAATTAAATTCTTATGAATTTCACCACTTAAGTTATCCTATACACACACATACACACACATATATATATATATATATATATTAAATCTTTTTTATATTCAATTATATATAGAGGGGGTTGGAGGGTGTGTGTAAGTAGTATATATAAATATATGTGTGTGTATGTGTATGTATAAATGAGAGTATTGTTATGGTCATAGTGTATTTATATGTTGTTTGAGGATAGTGTATGAGTGTGTGATGTGTGTGTGTGTGATGTGTGTGTGTGTGTGTGATGTGTGTGTGTGTATAATACACACTTACTCTGACAGGCACTTCATGAGCATTAGCAATACACACTTCTTTGCCACGGTGTGCACCACGTGCAAGAGGGTCATATGAATGAAATCTGCCTTCAATTTTTGTGTTATTTTTCATTTGTAATTCAACCATATTGCCCTATTTACACACATATTCAATATAAAATAATATATATAATATGTTCAAGGAAATATACATACACACATATCTCATTAGATATTAAATTCACACACATAAATAAAAAATAAATATATCTATTTCAAATTAATATGTATGCGGCAATGTATATACAGAGGTATGTAAAACAATATACATACACACACACACACACACATGTACATACAGATACATACATACAAACACACACACACATGTACATACAGATACATACATACACACACATTTATATGCAAGCACATATACACACACCACACACCACACACCACACACCACACACCACACATCACGCATCACACACCAAACATTACACGCCACACATTACACTCCACACATCACACAGCACACATTACATGCCACACATTACACTCCACACATCACACAGCACACATCATACAGCACACATCATACAGCACACATCATACAGCACACATCACACAGCACACATCACACAGCACACATCACACAGCACACATCACGCATCACACATCAAACACCACACATCACACACCACACACTACACACTACATAACACACCCACACATATATACATACACACACATACATACACACCCACACACTACACACTACATAACACACCCACACATATATACATACACACACATATATACATACACACACATATATACATACACACACATACATATATGCACACACACATATACACACACATACATATATACACACACATACATATATACACATACACACATACATATATACACACACACACTTACAACAAGACTAGTCATGACCCATAAATATCTTTCTGAATTAACGTCTGCAAGTTGTTTGGGTGAACCCGGGGAGTCATTCTGTCCCATCATAGTGTGTGTGTAAATTATCCTCTTATGTCTAGCTTGGTGTGTGTGTAAATATATCTAAGAAATTAAGTGTCTATAATTTGTGTGCAAATTTATCAATTATTTTATGTAGTAGCTTGTTTCTATGTTCAAATGTGTACATAATTTTATCAGTTGGTTTATATAGTCAGGTATATTTTATATATACAAGTGTGTTTAGATTGTTGGTTATGATTATCATTATGTGTTAAGGGTGTGTATGTGTGTGTGTATGTGTAAATGTATGTGTAAAGTGTGTAGTATCAATTGTATAGATATGTATAGGTTGATAGTATTTAAGTTTTTGAATATAAGTTAATGGGTAGCCTATGTGTGTGTATCAAAATTAGTTTCAAAATAATGTGTGAAAACAAACTGAGTCATAGATGTGTGTGTGTGTGTGTGGTTCAAATTTAAAATATGTTTATAAAAGTGTAGCAATTAAACTATACTGATTATTGTGTATGTAATTATTAAGCTTAGTAAGTATATATAATGGTGTGTTTATCTTATTTTTTTTTCAATGTCTGTGTATGTATATAATAAGTACTTTGTGTGTGTGTAGGTCTTAGGTTGTGTTCGTATATGTGTCAAATATGAAGTGTGTGTATGTGTAAGAGATGTGTGTCTATATGTAACTTTGTATGCATATATATATAATGATATATGTATATATTAAGTAGGTTGTATGTATGTATATATATATATATGTATGTATATATGGGTGTGTATGTATATGTATATATGTTTTTGTGTATGTATCTAAGTATGTGTGTGTGGATATACAAATATATGTGTGTGCGAATTTATATAAGTATGTGTGTGTGTGAATATATACAAAATAATGTGTGTCTGAAGATATACAAATATGTGTGTGTTTGGATATATATAAATATGCGTGTGTTTGAATATACACAAGTATGTGTTTGTGTGTATATATAAAAATAAAATAGAAAACGAAATTGAGTGTGTGAGATGGGATTGATGGGGGAGTGAAATAAAGACAAACCACAGTGTGAGAAGAAGGTAAAATGAGGGGGAAAATGAGGGCAATGTGTAGGCACAATGAAGCCAAAATTCGCTGTGTATTTGTGTGTAAAGTGGAGGAAATGTTAAAAAATTTAAAGGATATAAATGCGTGTAAACTTATAAAATCATTATATAGGTGTGTGTGAAAAAATAATAAATATTATTAAAGTGGGGTTATGTGATAAATGAGGCATTGAAAAAATAAATATTTTGTTAAAAAGAAATATATGAGCTTTGTACACTATTTATATATAAATGTGTGTGTGTGTATAGATTTGGTAGACTTTATATAAACATGTATATATATTTATATATATATTTATATATATATATGTTAAGTACAGCTTATCATACTTATATGCTTTATGTAGGATATATACTAGTAGCTTATATTCATATACATATACATATACATAGACACACTACGCACACATAAATTCATATAAATGTGTATACATAAACACACACAGCATCCATTGTATGATTTAAATGTTTATACACTTTCACACACACATACAGATAAACACTCAGCATACACACATTCATAAATATTAAAAGTATATATATACACACACATAATTATGTGAAATTGCACAGATAAGTACATAATAATATAGATATATATAATCACTGCACACACAGTACGCACATTTATATCCTCAAACACACATACACATGCACACACACACACATACACACACAAACATATATCAACGTGTGAAATTCACTTATTAATTTTCTACTAATTTAAATTTTAAGTGTGTGCAAATGCTATTGAAGTGAGTGAGTGCTATTTTGTGTGTTTTTAAAAATTATTTGTATGCGTGTGTGTGTGTAGTTTTGAATATTTTATTTTATATATGCAAAATGGGGTAGCAAATATGTGAAATGTGTAAATATATATTTATATACATATTTATATGTTACACGTTGTTGGTGTTTGTATGAGTTATTATGTTACTTTTTGATTTGGTATGTAAGTTTGTGTATGCGTGTCTGTGTATGTGTATGTGTTTGCATGTGTGTGTATGTGTATGTGTTTGCGTGTGTGTATATGTGTTAAGGGTGTGCGCTATGAATATGGGTGGTTGGATGTGTCTAGTGTGTGCTCGTCCTATTTAAATGTTTCCATTGTGGTTGTTCATACTTGATGTGTGTGTGACTTATGTGTAGGCTGGGTGATTTGTGTGCTGTGGGTATATTGGTTTTGTTTGTGTGTGCTTTGTATGTTTAGTGTATGTGTGCTGTTATCTTGTGTGTGTCATGGTTGTGTGCTATGTGTTTATATGTCTAATGTGTGTAGATGTGTGTTAAAATATTTGCAGGCTTCAGTGTGTTGTGCTTTGATTGTATGTCTATTGTATTAATTTTTGAACTAGGTTATGTTTGTGTGTGTAAGTTGGTATACTAGTAAAACTAATAGTGTGTGTTCAAGTGTGTATAGAGTGCTTTTAGAAATAATACTATAGCAAATAGTTTAGCAGTTTGCTTAGACGGTTAGGAATTTTAGTTATGTATGTGTATACGTGTATTATCTATATGTTATTTGTAATGTGTGTTTTTGTGTGTATGTAGTTTGTGTGTAATAATTTGATTATGTGTGTATTGCAAGTTTGTGAGTGTGTAATTTTTGTGTGTGTAATCTTACACAAAGTTAAATAAGTTAAACAACTCTGTATTATTTGTACAAATTTATCTAGCTTTGTAAAACTATGCACTATGAATATAATAATATAATTTAGGTCAATTTAACTAATTTTGATAAGTTATAAAAGAACAAGTTTTCCTAGAAATAAAAACTTGGGTGTACGTACACTTCTTTTAAGTATATTTAATTCTTTTTTAATTTTATTTTTTTAATTAGTAAATGAAAGTTTTCATTTTCTAGGTCATATTTTACAGTACAACTGTGTGTGTATAAGTCCGAGTCAATCAATTTAATTAGCTTCAAAGTGAAAATGAAGAAATATATAGATAATGGAATAGAATTTTTAAATGATTTTTACACACATACATACATTTATACCTAGCTACAAATATACATTACAATTGTTTTCAATAACCACACATTCTAATTTATATTGAATTATTATTTACATATATTTATACGCTGTAATATCCCCCACACAAATAAAAATCAAAATATGATATTCTGCACATACACACAAGAACATAATGCTAGGTGCACTAAACTACCTAAACCAATAGCGTTAGCGTACACATACTAGAACAATACAAGGCTAGAAACAATGGTACAGCGCAATACTAGTTCAGAATGACCCAATAAAAATAAGCTAACAATAGGTCTATATACAAAAATAATGGAAACTAAGGCCACAGAAGAACAAGAAGAAACGAAAAGCCGAGTATATAGGGCCCACAAATTACATAGAAGAAATTCCTCCCAAAAATTCAGCCTAAACTCAAGAAGATCCAAAAACGAAAAGAACATCGATTTGTTCTAAAAATAGATTATTAGATACATAATATTTTTAGTAATTTACTTTCAAAATTTTCCCTGCTATGCATTTTCCTTATTACCCATCTCTATAATTATAACTTAATTAAATACTTGTAACATAGAGCGTTTCTAAACCATTGAACTAATGGATACAAGAAAAAATCGTACAAACTAGCTCGACATCGACTAAAAGTTGATGTAACATTAAGAGTCAATAAACACTACCTATACGTGTTCATACGCCGTAGTTAGTGGAGCGTGGAATATAAAGAGTGACCATTGTTACTAAGTGATTTGACTTCGCGAATAACCTAAGATATAATAACACATCCACACTCAACTGGTATTACACTTTTACACATCTAACACTAGTACAAACATACTGTTTTACCTTAGGCTAATAACAGGGTAGAACATTTAGTTTAACAGTTTTAAACGCACCACTCACTATGCAATATGAAGGCATATGTTTAGTATTTAACCTCGCTTACTATAGTATCTAGTTAGTTTAAAGCAGTCTAGTTTTGTATATTATTATTGTTTACAAGTTTCGATTAAAAAAGATAGCTTTGTATTATAAATTTGTGATTATTAATAAGTGCTGGTTTTAAAGTAGAAGGATTAATTTAAGCTTGATTAAAGAAATTAAAATCTGATTTCCATTGAAGCAAGTCGATTTTTGTTTTGTTATTGATGTTTTTGAGTTTAGGCGATATTCTTAGAAATCTTTCGTTTGCGTTGCTTGTGGTTTTTATATCTTTGGATTTTTATCTTTTGTTGTTTCCTTATCTACGAATTTTTCAGTCTTTGCTTCTTCAGTTTTTGTAGAAATTAGCCATTGTTAGTTTATTTTCATTAGATAATCACAAACTAAAGTTTGCTGTGTCATTTGACGTGCCTTGAGATCGAAATATAGTTCACTTAAAAAATATTAAATTGTGACAAACTAATTGAATATGACTATTCAAATATCGGGCTATGGAGTTTGTAATAGTTTACTCAGATTCGCCTTTGATGCTTCCCTTATCAATAGTTCATATATGATTCAATATAGTTTAATTCTATATTCAATAATTTGGTTTTCTAGAATTAATAAAAAAGATTTGACTCAAGGGAAAAAAAAAGTCTCGAATTATATCCTAGTGATGTTTAAATATTTTAATATTGTTTTTGAAGATTAAATGGCATTTGAGAAATTAAACGCAGTGTTATTAAAGAGTGCAAATTTTATTTAGGCTTTAGAGTATATATTCTGATCTTTTTTAATCAACTCGGTGTGAAAACCGTCTTGTTTTCCTTTTTCACGATTTTCATTTAACTTTCCATTTATTTTTATGCCTTTTTAATAAGTGGATGTATCAATCCATCACGATTATCAATAAACGTATATTAGCTCTAGGTCAACATATCGAAACTATTATTACTTTTAAGATGTAGGTGGTATTACTAGTTTCTCATTTTAATATTAGTGTATTAAATTAGAACACTTTATGAACCATTAGTGATAAAACAAATGTTCCCAATGTATTTTGACAGCTTGCGTATGTTTCCAGATATATAATAATTATTTTTCGAGTAAATTGGCGGTGTATCTCGTTTAGGTAGATGTTGATAATTTATTTCTGCAAGCCCAGGGCATATCATCATTCTATGTAGCTGTATTCTTCTAGTGTATGTACACTTAATCTACTAGTTTAATTAGGTTAGTGTATCTAGTATTACATAATTTATTGTACATTCAAGTTATTCTATTTTTTGTTTTTATTTGTGTGTGGTACATTTCACACACTCATTCATTTATATATCCATTATACACATCATTTATTATATACACCTAATGTTGTTACATACCCACAAAATGCACACATTTACCACATACACCTAATCTACATAAAGACGTTAAGCTTAAACACTTACTATCACTACCATTTACGCATTAGCCTAGTACGAGTATTCAACACATAATATAGCCCATATACACACACAATGGCAGTATACACCTTTGCTAACTCAAATATATATTGTCTCCAGGCTACTCACACATCCTACACATGGAGAAGCTATGTACCTTAATGTGAAACATTTATAATCTAGCTTTGTGTTAGATAAGTATGAGTAAACAACATGAACTATTTTCCAAAACATACACATCACATCATCTAGATTAAAATTATATACATATAAAACACACACCACATGACCTCAACCTACATGTCTCAAGTTTTGCACAACAAACACGCATACTAGTATATAACCTTAAGCTATGTATCTCAAATTACACACAATTTACACAGACACAGAAACAAGCACACACATAAATACAATTATATATATATTTATTTACACACACACACACATACACTGTATATATATATATAATAATACAGACAGACACGTACGATTAAACACAAATACATTCCCACACATACATATACATACAAATACACTTAAATACACACATATCTACATTCACACATACATTTCAAATGTTAAATATATCAGCATTCACCAGAAAATCACTCTTGGGTTTACCACTTATCTACACACTCACTACTATAAACGCATTTACACACAAATCCCACCATTTTACAACAATGACTCAACCACACATAGAGTATGGTAGTTTTGCAGGGGGCTGTTTTTGGGGAGTAGAAAAATTTTTTATTAAAGAATTTGGAGATAAACTCAAAACAACCAAAGTTGGATACATGGGGGGACATACACACAACCCTAATTACAAAGATGTGTGTACAGGGACCACAGGGCATGCCGAAACACTCCAAGTTACATATGACCCAAAGGACGTATCCTATGATGAACTCCTCTCCTATTTTTGGAGAATTCATGACCCTACAACACTTAATCGGTGGGTGTGTGTGTAGAGTTGAGGTGGGAGCGTGTGTAGCTTGGGAGTGTGTGTAAAATATATGAGGGATCCTATTATGTAATTGATGACGTTTCTGTCTGCGTATGATATATTTGATACTCTTATAGACTTTATGTGTACATAGGATGTGTTAAACATATGTATAAAGAATTTTTTATGTTTCTGAGGTATTTGGTTTTCTTATGTGCAATACTAGTATATGTGTGATGTATTTGGGTGTAATAATACTATTCAAGATATAGGGATGTTATAAATTTGTAACGTGTGTATGTTTTCCAACAATCTAGTCAATTGAATTACTCTATGTTTAAGTATATGTATACCTTACACCTAATACATACATACATGTATATATTATTGATTTCATATAGACAAGGAAATGATGTAGGTACACAATATAGATCAGCTATTTTTACACACACACCTGAGCAAGCAAAATCAGCAAACGAATCTATGAAAAATTCTCAAAATAACTTTAAAAATAAAATTACAACTGTCATTACCTCTACACCACACACACAATTTTGGGAGGCTGAAGATTATCACCAAAAATATTTATTTAAAAACCCCAATGGTTACTGTAATCACAAAGTTTATTTTTAAAAAACGGTGTGTTTATGTGCGTGTGTGTGCGTGTGTGCGTGTGTGTGCGTGTGTGTGTGTGTGTGCGTGTATGTGTGTGTGGATGGGTGGGTGGATGTGTGTGTTGATGGGTGTGTGTGTGTGTGTAGATTTATATACTTCAGGGAGGGTGTATATAATTTCACAAGTCTGTGTGAACATGTATGTTTCATAGATATGCGTCTATACATATGAATAGATGTGAGTATACTTCATAACACTTATATTGTATTAAATAATATCCAAACATTTTTTGTTCGCTGTAGGTTAATTTATAACTACATGGTATGAATAGGTAATATTAAAGAAAATACTGAAAATTATTTTTAATTTACATTAATTTATTTAATATTAAACACACACACACACTCACACACACACACGTACTTGCTATATACTCACATACATTTTTAAATACTCAAAAATTCCTCATATATACATATAAATATACGTACACACACACATTTGAAAAATAAAAATATTTTTACTTAAAAAAACAATATTTTAAAAATTTTTATTCATGTGTGTAAATATATCTAAATTAAAATTATTTTGGTATGATGTGTTAAAAGCAGGTTATTTATGTGTAACACACTCATATTATATAAATATATATATGCGTGTATGTATAACACATATAATATGTGATTGTGTGTAAGTTTATGTATGTTCGTGCGTATGGTGTAAGTATGTGTGTGTGCGTGTATGAGTGTGTGTGTGAATCTATGTGTATATATGTATGTGTGTGTTTATGCGTGTATATGTATTTGTGTGTACATGTCTATATGTGTATATGTGTGTGTGTATAATTTATATAAACCATATATATGTGTTTAATTTGCGTTAATGATCTTGTGTGCATATAATAATATACTCATTTGATATTTGTGTATGATATGTGTGTTATGATATATACTTACGTAATATCTTTTGAATTGATTGACATATAATAAGATGTGTAACATTAAACCTCAAAATTTTAATATATTTTTAATTTTGAATATAATTTTTCCTTTTTATAAAAATATAATTTCGAATAACTATGTAATCTAATTTCACACATATAAATTTAATGTGTATATATACATCATTACAACAAGTGTGCTCACAAAGTGTGTGTGTTCCAAAATATGTGCAACATATTATAAAATATGTGCGTGTGCGTGTTAAATTATCCACATATATATACAGTAATGTACATATATATACAATAATTTCAATACTTATTTTTTATAATATACAACAGTAAATGCTTATTACCACACACATGTTTAATGTAAATTAAGATAAAAAATTAAATATACATTTCACATTTTACACATTTTCTAAGCCTATATTTATATTTAGAACTTCACATCCTTAAAAATTTACACACACACACCTATATATATTAACTGGTACACACACATTTTAATAATCCATGTTTATAAATTGACACACACACACCACCTTTATAAAAATTAACTGCAAAATTGCTTGACACTAATACACATTATATTTGGTACCCATCTTACTCATACCTCTGAGCTTTATATTATAGCCCTTATAAATTAAATAGCTAATAAATTCATACTATATACATGATAAATGACCACAATTACATACACACGCACACCTTCAATTGATCAAACATGCTCACTTACTACGAAAAACACATACACACACATACATAAATAATATAATTAACCTGTAATACATCCTCACAATAATTTATATCTTACAACACCTACTTACTCTTTTATTCAGATTCACCACTTTGACCAAACAATTCATCACCCTTTGATACCCCTTCACACATATACAAACACTCCTCTTTACACACATACTCACACACACAAACATATATATATATATATACATATCTCCTCACATTCACCCAATTACATATACATCATAGCCACCATATGTATATATATATATATATCTCACAACATACACATTCGCACATAAACTTTTAAACCTACACACACCTCCCCCCCTTCCCTCCCTCCCCTCTCTACTCCACACCCTATTACACCTACCACTCAATCTGCACACCATCAACTCCTATACCTTACAAATACTCCCCCTAACTCTAAAACTATCTAATCTTCCCTTCCCACCACATGTCAAAATCAAAGCGTAGAAAAACATCCTCTCCTTCTCCACCCTCTAATCAAGGGCAGACAGGCCCTGGTGGAGACACAGAGTTATCTATAGAGGAGACAAATAAACTCCGTATATCTTTGGGCCTTAAACCATTAGACACAAATCCCGTGTCTTCTTCTGTGGTAGTTGTTCCACCTACTCAACCACCTTCCAAACCCGTTACACCTCAGCCTACTAAACCACTATGGTCCAATGCTGCTTATTCAAGTTTATATGATGATGAGGATGACCTCAATCCGGCGAATTGGGTATTGAAACAAAGAAAGAAGGACTCTGAGAAGATCCTCCTCTCACAACAGGGAGTCATATCCGAATCTAGAAATGGAAGACAAGAATCTACTCGGGGCCCAATAGTCTATAGTGACTCGGAGGATGAAGACAAGCCAGGTCCTGGAGCTATTTCTTCAAAAATAGGCAAGACATCTTCCAGGACTGCTGTTCACGTATCACATGATATAAGTGACCTACAAGAAGGACAAAATATTGTACTTACACTTGCGGACGTCCCAATGTTGGATGAAAGAGGAGATCTAAGGGATGAGGATGCCATCTTGGAGAATATAGAGCTAGTTGAGAGAGACAAGAGGAATAAAATCATGAAAGACAAGCAAAAAACAACTGTATATAACCCTATTGAAGAATTAGAGGGTGTTTTTGACCCAACTACAGGGAAATGGGAATCAAAAGAAAAGGAAATATTACCACATTATGATGAATGGAAAGAAGGTGCTAAACCTAAACCACTCAAAGAAGGTTTTAACATACAATTACAAACCTGGGAAGATGATGAGATCAACCTCAATACATTTACACACAAAAAGACATTCACACACACACTAAATACACAGCCAATAAAACCACAAGACATTAAAATTAGAAAGGTCAAGAAATCAAAACAAAGTCTTCGAAAAAATGAATCAATTAATTGGGATGATATTTTGGGAGGAAAAGTAGATGACCAAGACGAACAAACAAATTCACAGCATCAATCTACACACATGCACACGTAATATTTATATTTAGATACTCTCTCCTTATGTAGCTTGTATCCACATAAGTTTACTATCAATCTTAAATATGTTGCATAATGTGTGTAGTTAATTATATTTTTGCTTATATATGTTCTTGTTTTAATTGTGTATATATACATTTATTTTTTTTATAAATTTCTATATATATATATATATATATATATAATATTAACAGTGAAAAACCTTCATCTACACATCAATCACCATATATTTCTGAGCTTACACATCCTGTACAAAGTCAAGCTCCTGCCCCTGTGACAAGCTTTGATGAAACAGATGAAAATGAAGAATTTTATGAACTTCTTTCTCGGTACACACATTTTAACTTATGAAAGTTTCATACACTCATTGACACACACAAACGCATTTACATTTATTTTTTACACATTCATACACACACATAAGCACACACATATTTATATTCATGTTTTACAAATTTATACACACACATTCACACAAATACACTCAGACATACAGACATTTAAACCAACATACTCACACATACACTAACATGCATACATTCACAACCCAACATCTATATATATATAAAAGATAATGTGTATAATTTTCAATGAATTAATTTTAGTCAAAAACGTCGGAATGTGCAAATCACTAAACCAACTTTCGACCCTACACAAACACCTTTAATAAATTCTGAACAACCTGATGAAAGTAAGTACATTATATATATTTAATTTACAGCTACACACACAGATATATATATATATATATATAAAATTGATACTTCAAAACACACTCTTAAATAATTTACACACAGAAATGGAAATGAAATCAGAAATATTGAAAAATGAGGATAGTGGTAAGATTTTTTATTTACTAGTTATTACATATACACATTTTTGTACACATACATATATATACACAAATACGCATAAACATACGCACTCAAACAAGCAAACATATACACAACCAAACATACATACACACATATTTACACACTTAGATACAAACATACACACGCTTACCTACACACATACTCAAACTCACCCCTTTCAAATTGAAACATTCTTGATGTGTATATTTATGTCTCTCTCTCTCTCTCTCTCTCTATATATATATATATATAT
>JADHZB010001082.1:37354-44428 GCA_015657535.1 Nephromyces sp. MM_2019
ATACCCTTATATTCATCATTACCTCCTTCACAACAACAACAAATTTTTAGCCCAGCTCCAAAACCACGTTATGAAGGCGGACCTATGGGTAGAAAATGCGTAGTTGCTACAAATATTGCAGAAACAAGTATTACAATAGATGGTATTGTATATGTTATTGATCCTGGTTTCTCTAAACAAAAAGTATATAACCCTAGGGTTAGGGTAGAAAGTTTACTAGTCTCACCTATTAGCCAAGCCTCTGCACAACAAAGGGCTGGTAGAGCTGGACGTACCAAACCTGGGAAATGTTTTCGATTATACACAGAAGTTGCATTTGACACTGCACTAGTTAAACAAACCTTCCCAGAAATATTAAGGAGTAATTTGGGTAACATTGTGCTAACTTTAAAAAAATTAGGTATTGATGATCTTGTACACTTTGATTTTATGGACCCCCCTGCCCCTGAATCACTTATGCGGGCCCTTGAACAGGTCTGTATATTTGTGGTGTGTGTATATATGTATAAATATGTTTTAGGGTGTATATATATGTATATGTTTATTTAGATTTAGATGTTGCTATATTTTAATGTGAGCGAGATTTATGATTTATTTAGAATACATATATATACTATTTGAATCTAAATTCCCATTTTTATTCTTGAATTTTTGCGGATAATTTTAATATCCATATTCATCTCTATATATATATATCCAAATACGCATAACATAATCAATACATACGCATCCTAATATACCTATACACATATATATAACCTAACATAATTACATACATAACCTAACATAACTACATATATATACACAACAAAATCACACACACATATATATATATATATATATATATACAACCTAACATTATTACTTACATAACCTAACATAACTACATACATATATACAACATATTACATACAAAATCTAACATAAATTCATATATACTTTCTCTCTCCATTTTCTAGTTAAATTATTTAGAGGCATTAGATGATGATGGTGAATTAACACACACAGGTGAATCAATGGCAGAATTTCCATTAGATCCACAACTAT
This sequence comes from Nephromyces sp. MM_2019, assembly GCA_015657535.1. NCBI lineage: Eukaryota > Apicomplexa > Aconoidasida > Nephromycida > Nephromyces > Nephromyces sp. MM_2019. Next base: position 38,402 of record JADHZB010001082.1, read on the forward strand.
CAAAGATGTTAGTAACATCACCACAACATAATTGTTCACGTGAAATATTAACAATATCAGCAATGTTAAGTGTACCTAATTGTTTTCTAAGGCCTAAAGATAAGGCTAAAGAAGCTGATAATTGTAAATTAAGATTTGCACATCATGATGGTGATCATTGCACATTATTAAATGTATTTCATGCATATTTAGAACATTTAAGAGAAGGAAAAGAAATTGAAAGAAATTTTTGTTTTGATAATTTTTTAAACCAACGTTCATTATCATCTGCACATAATGTACGTACACAAATTTCACGTATTATGGAACGTTTAGGTTTAAATATAGTTTATACTGATTTTAATAATAAAGATTATTATATAAATATTAGGAAAGCTATATTATCTGGTTATTTTCAACAAGTTGCACACCTTACACCTGATAATTATTTTAGAACTATTAAAGATAGTCAAATTGTTGCTATACATCCATCAAGTGTATTAGATTATAAACCAGAATGGATTGTTTATCATGAATTTGTATTAACTACTAAAAATTATATTAGGACATGTACACACATTAAAGGTGATTGGTTAATAGATGCTAATAAAGATTATTTCTTACCTAGTGAATTATCTGATGGATATACAAAACGTCAAATATCTAAACTTTGGGAATTACGTAAATAATTCTATTTATTTTTTTTTATTTTTTTGCACACACACACATTTAGTTTTGGGTTCTAGTTTATTTCTACACACACTTGGATTTAGGTTATATTTTTTTTAAAAAATTTTTGTAAGTTGGGAAACCTTGTTTCTACATACACACATGAGTATATATATATATATATATATATATATATACATTTTTAAACAATTTTATAAACACATACTTACTCTTTTACAATGATTCATTTTCAGCAAAATTACACATATACACATTTAAATAAAATTCGAATATATAAATCATTATATATTCAATAACCCATTTACACACACACACACAAATTTTACTATATAAAATATTATATATTTATTGACACATTTACAAACACATTTAATTATGTGCATAATTATACACATATATAAATAGACAATATCATATAAACATTATAATCTATTATCTTGAACTTATTTATTTGGGTTAGAATGTAATGAGTTGCAATAATAGTGTGTGTGTGTGAGTGTGTCTATGTATGTTTGTGTGTGGGTGATGTGAATTATATTATTTATACATAAATACGTGTGTATAGATTATGTGTGTATATATGTATGACTTTATAGTTTTATAATGTGTATGAAATATAGTGTGTATAAATTTGAGATATATAAATTTATACTATCATATAACTATGAAGATATATTTATATATATGATTTGTGTGTTGTGTGTATGTATTATGTGGTGTTTATTTTATATTGGGCATATAAGAAATGTATAATTTTCTTAGATTTGTGGATATTAAAATTCAAACTTATTTATAAAATGAATGTATAGAGTCGTTTATTATGCTTGTTAGTTTGTAAACTCACACACACAAATCATCAAAGGTTATATATCTTTTTAAATACACACACATGTATGTAGAGAGCAAACTTATTACATGGTTACACACACACAGTGTAAGACTTACCTTATGGTTACACACACACACATAATATTGATTAATCACATAGTTTTGACCTAATATATACATAAGGTATATACTATTGAATATTAATTCACTCAAATCTATACACACACAAACAATAATGTCGAATATATAAATGATACATTATTATCTGTGTATATATTTACACACACCAAATATTATAAACTGAACTTACTTATCTTTGAATTTATTACTTGACTCGTATATATACACTCTGAGGTTGAAACATATATACATACATACACACACATTCATACCCATACCGATACACACATTTGCCTATATACACACATACTCCTAATCATGCGGACACATAATCTAGCCACATATACACATACTTAACAACGCTCACACATATAACGATACATATTTACCCACACACATCTAAACACACACACACATACCCAAACATACACACACACACACACATACCCAAACATACACACACACACACACATACCCAAACATACACACACACACACACATACCCAAACATACACACACACATACACATACCCAAACATACACACACACACACACATACTAAACATACACACACACATACACATACCCAAACATACACACACACACACACATACCCAAACATACACACACACACACACACACCCATTCCTATTTATACACACACGCCCATAACAACACACACTCACACCCACGCACACACATATAAGTATATATATATACATTTATATATATATATACTCCTCTACCTATGTATATATATAATAATAGATATTGGAGAGGTATAACTCCACACATACCATTATTATATACACACACATTATACCGTAATTTACACATACATCTCCCAAGGCCTATAAAATCAACACATAGTGTGTACACACCACCCAACAAAAAAACATCTTCAGATCTTAAGAAATGGGTTACACACACACTTACACACAATTTTAGGGATGTTGAAGTTTGGCGACAAATTGCACACACATGTACAACTTTACTACCAAATAATATTCAACCTACACACTTGGCTTACACACTTAATGCATTTAAGAGAGCTGATATTAGGCACACACACCTCTTTAATATTGCTCAAACATTTATACTTGAAAATATAAATCAATTTAGTTTGAAAGATTTATCACTGATTTCAATTACATACACAAAAATGGAGATGTGTAATGATATATTTTTATACACACTCCTTAACCACATAATAAATAATAAAGAATTATGGATACACATACACACACAATTATTCCCAAAACATACACACAATTACACACCAAAACATCTAACCAATTCATTAAATCATTATGAAGAAAAATACAACACACTTACACACTATACCTCTATACACACAAAACATCTCAAAAATCATCAACCTGAACATATTTATACACACAAACACACACAGAATACAGGTACATATATACATATATATATATATATATATATATATATATATATATATATGCTTATACACACATACAATTATTTATATATATATATATATACTATGATATACAAATATAATTTAAAAATATACATTAATATTTATATATATATATATATATATATTTATAAGTATATATACATACACACACATATATACATACACACACATATATACATACACACACATATATACATACACACACATATATACATACACACACATATATATATATATATATTGAATTTAGATACACACACACACACAAACACTGACCCAAGGCAAACTAAAAGTGTGTATTTAACATTTGCAAATTTAATATGTGCATTTGGTAAGAAACCCATTGAGTGTGCAGAATTTCTTGAGTTGGCTATACCCTTTATTACACACACATTAATACACACACACATTTTACACACAATACCCCATCGACAAATTATACACATTGCCATCATCTACTGTCGGTATGAACAATATATATATATATTTATATGTGTGTGTGTGTGTAAATTTATTTTATATACTTGTAGACATATATATATATATATATATATTTATGTATATGTGTGTGCATGTAAATATATACATATATATAACTACACATATATATAAGTTTATGTGTGTAAATATATACATGAATGTATTTACATGTGTGTGTGTAATGTGTGTAATATGTGTAATGTGTGTAATATGTGTAACATGTATAATGTGTGTAATATGTGTAATGTGTGTAATATGTGTAACATGTGTAATGTGTGTAATGTGTGTAATGTGTGTAATGTGTGTAATATGTGTAATGTGTGTAACATGTGTAATGTGTGTAATGTGTGTAATATGTGTAATGTGTGTAATGTGTGCAATATGTGTAATGTGTGTAATATGTGTAATGTGTGTAATATGTTTAATATGTGTAATGTGTGTAATATGTGTAATATGTGTAATATGTGTAATGTGTGTAATATGTGTAATATGTGTAATGTGTTTAAATATATATATATAATTTTATGTTTCCTTTATATAGTGTGGGTGTACCCTTCAAGAAATTATTTGATTGGGTTGCACACAAATTATTAATTTTAAATATTGAAAATGAAGATATACAGGTTAGCCTATATATATATATATATATTTATATGTGTTTATGTGTATGGGTGTATATGTGTATAGGTATGTGTATATGTATATATATATATATATATATTTATATATATATATATGTGTGTGTATATATAAATACATTAAATTAGGAATTGGAACAAGCCCTCAAAAATATCAACCACTTTGATAAAACCAAAGATGAACAATTTTCAATGAAACGTAAACACACACACAAACAAAATTCACACACATTTTTGTTAAATTAATTATATTCAACTGATCAAACATCTACAAATACTATAAGCTTTACACACACACTATTCAAACTAAAATAAAATAAATTATAAATCAAATCCACAATACACACATGTATTGAAAATACATTAACTTTACATAAATAGACACACACACAAACGTCTCACATACAAAGACATTTAAACACATATTGCAATACATTTACACACATCTATAATTTACACATACACACACATATATATATTTATAAAGGAATACACATACACACACATATATATATTTATAAAGGAATACACATACACATATTTACACACAGAGCCATATACCATACACACACATATATATATATATATATATATAGAATTATAAAAAACAATATCTGTAAATTTTTTGTATATAAAAAAATGTTTAAAATTTAAAATAGTTGATGATTTAATGTGTGCAAATTTTACACACAAAATTTGAACTTAAAAATAATTTAGTTTTATATTTAGAAATATACACATATTTTTTACATATATCATTAAATACCTTTGTGTGTGTGTGTAAATATATATGCGCATATGTATGTGCATATGTATGTGTATATATGTGTGTGTATTTGTGTGTATATATGTGTGTGTATTTGTGTGTATATATACATATATAGGTGTGTGTATATATACGTATATAGGTGTATATGTATGTGTGTACATCTAAATATATATATGTATATTTGAATTTTTGTGTGTACTTTGTTTAAGTGTATGTGTATGTATTTATGTGTAGATCTGTATGTGTACATAAATTTAATTTGTGTGTATGTATTTATGTATATGTATACATATTTGTAAGTATTCATATATGTGTGTATATAAAGAAAGTACTATATAATTATATGATAAATATTACACACAAATTATTAAATTTAAGTTAGTATGTTTAAAACGCTTGATTATTTTGTGTGTAAATTTATATATATATCGTTGTATATAAAAAAACACAATATTACACATATTGACAATTATACACACCTATACATATCCAAATGAATACATAACTGAATATAGATTTAAAAATACACACACAAATATATATAAAATCATATAAGTATACCCAGATAAAACATTACACACACATAATAAACATTACACACATATAATAAACATTACACACACATATAAGATATCACTCATATACATATATCTCTACACACATATATATAACATTATACACAAACATATTCAAAACTGTACCACAAACCTCCTCATACACACACACACAGATACCCTGGGTTTTAACGTAAGTTATAAAAAGTTTACTATATTATTATTACTACACACACACACACACACACACACATTTATATACCTATATAAGCATACATATACATACACACACACATACACACACACACCCATTTATATACCTATATAAGCATACATACACACACACATACACATACACACACACACCCATTTATATACCTATATAAGCATACATATACATACACACACACATACACACACACACCCATTTATATACCTATATAAGCATACATATACATACACACACACACACACCCATTTATATACCTATATAAGCATACATATACATACACACACACA
>JADHZB010001083.1:0-12559 GCA_015657535.1 Nephromyces sp. MM_2019
TTGGGTAAGCGGTTGGGGTCGGGGTTTGTGTTGGTGAGTGTGTTGGTTCGTTTGTTTTCCGTGTGTGCCATTGAATATGTGTATAAGTATGTTGTGCATGTGTGTGTTTGCTGCCTTTTTTAAGGTGTTGGAATAATGTTTGTGTGTGAGCTTCTATATTGAGCCTTGGGCTGCCTTTGCGCTCGTAGAAAGCCTTCCATCTCTTTGCCTTATTTTTTGCGCTTAACACACACATAGTTAGGAGATGGTGCAGTCTTTTCCTTCGGACTTAATGAGAAGGGCAACTTAGGGCTTGGTAAGCCAGCGATGTTCGAAGCTAATCCTTCTATAGACTTTATGAAGGAGAGGAATCATGAGAGTGTGATGTCTGGAGTGGATGTATGGTAAGGTAGCTGTGATGCTGCAGAAGTTATGTGATGAAATTTTGTGTGTGCGTGTGTGTGTGTGTTATCTGTCTGTTTGGATATTACCTGGGTCTTTGATTAATGTATCTACCTATTAGTTGTATGTGTGGGTATTAACTCTATGTTTTGATATTGCCTGTGTGTATGAGCATAAGCTGTGTTTGTGGGTATTGCCTGTGCTTTTATCATCAGTGTGTGTATCGCTTATGTATCAACTGCACCCCCCCTGCGGGCCACCTCTACCTCACTTGTGTGTGCGTCTGCTTTTCTGTGTGCGAACTCTCTCTCTCAGGTTTTCCATACAACCCCAGCGTATTCCAGCGTTAAGGAAAGTTCGGATAGTGCAGGTAGCTTGTGGTATAGAGCATTCTGTAGCTCTCTCTGATGAGGGCAACCTTTATACTTGGGGAGATAACTCTAAAGGACAGTGTGGCTACAGTGAGAGCTCTGAAGCTGAGAGTATCAATGCATTGGATAGAAGCAGGATGAGTACCACATTTGAGAAGCAGAGAGTTGAATATAGGGCTTGTAGTGGGTTAAACTTGGAGCTTGAAGATCTGCTGCTTTCCTCTGGAATGAAGAGAGGAGAAAATCAGAGCGTGTGTGCGAATCAGACGATGAAACGGTATGGTGTGTCTCAGACGCAGATGAAACAGAGTAATATTGAAGAATCTGAAGAAAATTGCAAAGTTGTGTGTGAAAATGAGTATAAAGAAAGTAATGCAGCGAAGCAATGCATAGTAGCTGAATCTGCAGAACATGAGAATCTTCATCAGCTTAACAAGCACCGAGGAATCGAAGATTTCAGCTCTTCTTTTGATGAGCTTAGACCTCATTTAAGGGGCGTTCTTTGTGCACACAGCGAAGGCGGAAGAACCTCTGAGGATGCGCAGCTGAAGAGGAAAGATAATGAAGCTACCCCCATACCTCCTAATTCGCAGGATATACCGCTAGCAAGGCATCAGTTTTCTAGAGATTTTGAAGCGAAGAAGAAGCATACTCCCCAACGAGCTGCCTCTCGTCCCTTTTCGCAGAAGCTGCACGGAATGCTTAGTTTGATTTTTTCCCCAAAGTCTCAAGGCATGAACGAGTCTTTAGGGAACCCTTCATCGTGTGAAAATCTGAATGAGATTGGGGCCCGTGTGTGTGGTTCAGAGTCTCTTTCTGAAGATCCTATCAGCTCTACGAAGTATGTGTTTACGGGTGCTTCTGAGGCTTCTTTGAGAGCTTTCAAAAATGGTGGTGGTAGTGGCATGAAGTGGCAGCAACACTCACCAGATCGTTTAGCGATTGCTGAAGCCTACAACTGCCTTTTTGAAGATTCTTATGGAGGCTTTTTTGGAGGCCATTCATTGGCTGGTCCTGCTGTGGGCGGGGCTAAGATGAGGGCTTCGAAGCAGCTAGCTTACGCTGAAGCAGCGTCAGCTGCTGGAGGAGCCTCCTCTTCATCATTTGGCATTCCTTCGAAAGCAGCTTCAGCTTCTTCAGAAGCTTTCTCTTCAGGCTTAAACATTCCTTCAAGGCTGATGCTTTTCAATGGAGTGAATCAGAGAGTGTTGTTTGTGCAGGTTGCTTGTGGGGCTGATTTCACTGCTGCTCTCTCTTCAGAGGGTAATCTATACACTTGGGGCGATAATGCCTTTTCGTGCCTGGGTAGAAGAGTGAAGGAAGAGGGAGAGGCCGCTCTTTTAGCTTCCAGTAAGCATGCAAGGAAGATTGATGTTTCTGATGGAAGTAATCCACGAGGAACAGCGAGAATATTTGCTGAGAAGACACACACTGGAAATTTCGTCTATGAAGATGCTTGTGTACAGGCTGTACCGAGTTCGATTCCTGGAATGGTTGATCCTCGTCACTTTCTGGAGTACAATATCCTTGGGAATAGTTTCATAGATGAAGATGAGAAAGATAAAAAGAGAATCATAAGTAGATCCTGGGCTTCGAGAGGCAAAATCCTGCAAATTTCGTGTGGAAACTCTCATATTGGAGTTCTAACTGCTAATGGAAACATCTTCGTTTGGGGGTCTAATCGATATTATCAGTGCTGCCTCAATGTAGAGGCTTCCAGCTTTAAAGGGAAGCAGGAAAGCAGTAGGTGCTCTCCCGCTATTGTCTCTGGCTCTTCTTGTGCTGCTGCTTCTTCTACTTTATCTTGTGCTTCTTCTTCTTCTTCTTCTTTTTCTTCTTCTTCTTCATCATTATCACCTCCTTCTTCTTCATCTTCATCATTATCACCTCCTCCTTCTTCTTCTTCTTCTTCTTCTTCTTCTTTTTCTTCTTTTTCTTCTTCATCATTATCACCTCCTTCTTCTTCTTCTTCTTTTTCTTCTTCTTCTTCTTCATCATTATCACCTCCTTCTTCTTCTTCTTCTTCATCATTATCACCTCCTTCTTCTTCTTTTTCTTCTTCGTCCTATTCTTCTGCTCCGTTTTCGTCATCCTCTTTGTCCACAAGCGCAAAAGCTGCTACTAGTAGCGACTTCCATTGCCTTGAGGCTAAGCCTACCACCCCTCCTGATCCCTTTGGGTGTACAAAAGAAGCTCACTATGAAGACGATGCTTTTCTTGAAGGAGAAGAAGCTGATGAAAACATCGTGAAGTACCCAACTCAGCTGTGTGTGTTTGAGATGCCAGCTTCTTACCTCAGCCTATTAATGGAATGGTGTGAGCTTATAGGCTACCCTTTTCACGCTAGAAAGCTGCTTCTCAAGGATTCTTTGCTCTCCTCATCAGCTTCAAGGGATAGCATATTGAGTGTTTCACCTTTAGATAAGCTTCGAGCTGGCTTCGATCATAAGGAGTTGCACACACACGCTGATAATCCGCTGATTTTTAGAGTTTCTGCCTCAGATTTAGACGATTTTGTGTGCTTTTTTGAGGCAAATAACGTTTCTCCTTTACGTTTGATATCTTTCGGCGTTTACTTTGGATACTTAAGTTGTGGAGAGCTACATACGCTTGCATTAGATGAGGAAAAAGCTTCGGTATACGCTTGGGGCTCCAATTCAGAGGGCTGTCTGGGACTCAGTGAAGCTACTACTTCATTTAAGATGCTGCCTTATCGTCTACCCGACGAGCTTTTTGGGTTTGCTTCAGATGCTGAGAAAGTGGATGAATTGTCGATTGGAGGCTCAAGAACTAACCTGCTGAATGGAGGGCTTTGCACTACAGAGTTTGGGTGGAAAGAGGGGGGGGCTTCTAGGGGTAGAGACACATACAAGGGGGTTCCGGGATGCTTAACAAGAGGATCTGGAGGGCAATACCACCACAATCTTAGCTATGATTCTGGTTCCGACGAGGAAGGTTTTAACTGCAGCGACACACACCCTAGAGAAAACTTCACGCATACTGGGAATTCATCACACACACGGAATGGAGATAGCATCAACACACAGGAAAACACATTGTTAAACACGCAGATAAACGTATATGACGCTGGCCAAAACACCCAATGTTTAGGTGGTAATCTCAAAGGCGGGGATTCCTCGTCTGTCATTGAAGTGGAAGAAACCGCTAACATATGTTTTCCCTCAGAGAGCCTGTTGAAGCCACTTTCTTCCTCCTCTCTCCCCCGTATTAAGCCTATAGAAAGTTCTCTGGAATCAACCCAAGAAAGCCTAGGCATACAACATACAACTAGTGATGCTGCTACGGCAAGTTTTGCGTATGATAAGGTGAAAATCTTAACAGAAGACGATTCTCTGGTGTGTAAGGGCGACTCCCAGAACCCCCCCCGCATGCAATACCCCTTTCACACACAAAGCCCCTCCGACCCGCATAGCCCCTCTCACGAGCAACAGCCCTCCCACACACAGAATCTTCCCGACATCCAACCCCCCCCCCACCCCCACTTGGAGCTTTTCCTTAGATCATCATCTATTGCAAGAAACATCGCTTCTCATGCTTCCACCAGTCTCTATACCCCTGCCAATACAGGATTAGAGCCTGCATGTGTGAAAACACAAAACACACACACATACAACGCTGAAGGGCAGAGCAACCCTAGCGTGGAAACGGCTTCTGCTCGCCTGCTAGAATCCGGTTTGAAGCTTGTGGAGCGAAAGAGTATAATACCCCCTCCCATTCATTCTCCTGTCGTTGTTCAAGGCTTTCCAAATGCAAAGAAGGTAATTGAAGGCTTCAACAACACACATCGTCTTCCTCCTTCAAGAGCGAAAAAAAACTACTCATTCTCTTCTATAGAAGATGAAGATGAAGAGTTTTTTGGGTTTTCTTCGAGATTAGGGTTTAAGCGAAGGCCTGCAAGGTTTAAGATGATTTCTGCGGGTGGAACGATGAGTACAGCCATCGGAATTGATGGAAAAAGCTTCTTTATTTGGGGGGAATCCTCTTCCTTGGAGCTACCTCTCATTGAAGATGCTTTTATGGAGGAAATCCCCACCAAATACACCTCAAAAAAAGAGATTTCTCGAGCTCAGAGGCTGAGTAAAAGAGGCAGAAATGAAGCTTTTAAGCCTCGTCTTATTGATCTGCAGTCTCTCTCTTACTGTGCTGCTAGAGTATCTTCAGTTGTCTTCCCTATAGGAAGCAGTCGAATCATTATAGTCTTTGATGATGGTTTAGTAGTGCAGGCTGGCAAAGGCTGTGGAGACTTGAAATGGCTGAAAGATGGGCATATTATGCCGAAGATTTGGGTGGATAAGAATCGTCGCCAGTGGGCTTCAGGAATTGATAAGATTAATGAGGAAATTCCTGGTCTTCGGGGGGGTAGGATTGTGCAGGTTGGAGGAGGGGGGTGATGAGGGGGAGAGGGGGGTGAGAAAGGGAGGAGCTGTGAGTGTTTGTGTAGGGGGTTGGGTGTGTGGTTGTTTGTGTAGGGGGTTGGGTGTGTGGTTGTTTGTGTAGGGGGTTGGGTGTGTGGTTGTTTGTGTAGGGGGTTGGGTGTGTGGTTGTTTGTGTGGGGGTTGGGTGTGTGGATGTTTGTGTGGGGGTTGGGTGTGTGAGTGATTGTGTGGGGGGTTAGGTGTGTGGTTGTTTGTGTAGGGGGTTGGGTGTGTGGTTGTTTGTGTGGGGGTTGGGTGTGTGAGTGATTGTGTGTATATTTGAATGTATTTCTGTGATTTTGTTTCTATCTGAGGGAAGCTTTTTTCTTCTTCCTCAAAATTGTGGCTTATCATTCCTCTCCCCCCCCGGAAACTCGCTGAAAAGCGAAATTTTAGCTCTCCTGTTCATAGATACCCTCTTTTCTTAACAATTTCTTCTTAGGCAGCTGGAGGAGAACAGCACACACTGTTACTTTTTCAAAAAAACGTTGAAGAAAAACTCATGAACGTTGAAACTGAAGGAGCCTACCTTCAAAGGAGGGAAGAGCACCCATTTAAACTAGAAAAGGCAATCTCCTTAAACAGTTTCAGTGATGCAGCGAGCCACAGCCGCACACACAAGAAGACTCCTAATCCTATAGAAAGCAGAATAAAGCTGTCTCCAAGAAAGACCTCAGTAATTGAAGCTGCCATACCGAAGGCTATACCGCCTTTACTGAGCAAATCAAACAGCTTTGCCTCCTTCACTGAAGGTGTTAACTATAAGGAAGCGTCTACAGGAAGCCTCAGAGAAGATAATTGGGTTTCTCGCAATTCTTCAGAGTTTTTCGCCTCACTTGCTAAGCATATTGATAGGTTAGGCTATGGTGAATTGTGGGATTGAGTCTGTTTATAAAAGGAATATGTGTGTATAGGTGCGTGTGTGTGTGTTAAATGCTTCATTTTTGAGCTCTTTTGTATTGAAGGTTGCTTCGTCTGCTTGTTTTCAAATGCTATACTTTTTGTGAAGATTCCATGAAAACTTGTGTGTGTGTGTGTGTGTGTGTGTGTGTGTGTGTGTGTGTGCATATTTGTGTGTGTGTGTGTGTGTGCATATTTGTGTGTGTGTGTGTGTGTGTGCATATTTGTGTGTGTGTGTGTGTGCATATTTGTGTGTGTGTGTGTGTGTGTGTGCATATTTGTGTGTGTGTGTGTGTGCTTTAAACCTCTCCTTTTTCCCCTTTTTCTAGAGGTGCAGCCCTACTGATGGACTCATTCGAGTATGGCAGCGCCTTCATGCAAAGCTCCCGGGGGGGAATGAAGAGCTCTTCAAGAAGATCTTCATCCTCATTACTTCAGGGGCAGCTCAAGACTTTTTTTTCTATGGATAACTTACCTCGTATGCACCCCCACCACCAAACCCCCTATGGATCTCGGCTACCCTCCCACCAACACCCCCCTCAAGCGCATCGTATGCACCTCGCTCACGTGCCTGATATGCACCCCTCTCAGGCATCTCATATGCACCCCACCTGCCACCCCCCTCAAGCGCCCCCCGCAACAAGTGGGGAGGAACATTTTCTACACTCTGAACCAGCTGCTCTGTCAGATAATCTCTGGACAGCGCACACAACTTCAAGGATGGGGCAGAGTTCTACCCCATTTTTTCCAATGAATCGGGGATGGCAGCCAGCGTTAAGATCTCATGAGAGGGTAGAAGACCCCCCAACCCCTCCAAGATTCCATCGTATGGCCTCCAACCCACTTCCCATGATGAAGCCAGCACTCCCCCCAATGATTCCTTCGATCAACTCTCATAGAATAGCCAGGCGAAGAAACCTCACCCCCCCCCACCCCTACCCTTCTTCCATATCTAGTCAACCTCCATCTCTCGCTATAGCGAAGGGTATAAAGCCTGGAGAGAAAAGGGGGGGTGATATCCGTAGTAGCTCCCTCGAAGATAGCGAATTGTGGGGTGCTTCCAGCTCTGCAAGGCTAAACCAGGCTGACCAACCACCCCTGAACGCAAGGGATTGCTCTTACACACACAGTAAAGCTGGGGGTTTGTATGCAAAGAAAAAACCCCCCCCGACGAATCTGCCTCTAGCAGCTTCTTGTAGAGACAGCCTTGGCTCAACCTACCTACCCTCTCTCACTAGGAGCAATGATGAAGTAGCCAATGCTAGTCATGCAAAGAGCAGGGCTACTAATGCTAAAGCGAAAGCCTCTAGTGTACTAAAGGGATCTAATGATATCTTCAACACACGGAGCTTACCCCTACTTAAGGGGGGGTGGGTGGATGATAGCAACTATGGCAACGCTAGCTACGATAACGCTAGCTGCCATGACGCTAGTTACGATAATGCTAGCTACTCATCTTCTCACAGTATAGCATCTGCTCACCCATCTAGTCTCAGAGAAGCTGGACTCTTTGAACATGAAGGTATTGGACACCCTCCTGGTATGAGTAGGCTTTTGAGGGGAGGTGAAGGCGATAAGGCTACAGAGAGCGGGATTTCAATAGAGAGCTCGAGCTCAGGAAGACACACAGAGATGAGGCAGGGTGCTGCCTCTGGAAATCTTCAAAGCTACTCGGAAAAGCTTAGAAACATGCACAACCTTCAACCCCTTCGAAAGACTGTGCGAGCAAATCATAGCGTCAGTACCACAAGGGTGGAGACGTCTTCATACACGAAGCAAGGAGGTGCAAGGGGAAGAGAATCGCTGCAGCTCACTGCTCGAGGTAAGAGGCGTGACCAGGGGGGGGTGGTGGGAAGCGGCGACCACCATCGCAATAGCCGCCTATCATTCCCCTCCCAGGGCATACATCAGGCTAGCTCAAGCACACACGCTTATCTACCAGCCTCAAGTGAGCGAGCGACGCACATAAAGCACCCGGAAGAGAATGCATCCTTCTCCAGATCGTACTACTCTGGTGATATAAGCGAAGGAAGAGACTCAAATCTCCTTTCCCCCCCCCCAAATCCTCCAAATCTAAGGATGGACAATGCACATATCATCGCTTCAAGGGATTTCTGCTACGAAGAAGAAGCTCATCATGATGCACACACAAGGGGACAAGGAGAAATTTCTCCAATGATGCCGGAAGCTTTGGCGGAGAATCAGATCTCTTTGGGTAGATTCAGTGGTGGGGGAGTCATGGGGCAATGTGCAGTCTCTGAAGCTTCTCGAGCGAGCCTTTCCCTCCTCCCTACATCAAACCCCCTTAACAATAGGAGAAAACTTACGCCTCAACCCGTGCGAGGCAGCGGAGGGGCTAGTAAGAAAGTTGGCGCATATGGGGGTGGAGTCAGCCTTGAGGTGGGGGGTGGTGGAGGGGGAGTGGGGGGTGATTTTGCAGGAGGGGAGGAGAAGACTCCCGTCTCGGGTCAGAGCATTATCTCGAGAGGCACTGTGGGTGCTAGCCCTAACACACGACGGGGTAGCAGCCGGCATAGAGCTAAGATCATTCATGGAGCCTCTGAGAGGTTACCTCCGTACATAGGACTTGGAAGCCCCCCAGCTGGGGGTCCCCCTCACACCAGGAATGTGGCGATGCAAGAGAGAGAGAATGCAGGTGGCGTTGGCAAGGGGGATATAGAAAAGATGAGGAGGGTGAAATCCGCGAACCCCTTAACAGAGGGAAGGCTGATTCCTACCCCACCCACTCATCGAGATGATGCTGAAGCTCTTAAGAAAACCTACTCGCTTAGTAAGCTGACTTCTAAGTCAAGAGGTAAGGCTCTGGATGATTTAGGGGTTTAATAGGCGTGCATGCTCGAGTGGAAGCTGTTAGATTGCTGTGGTAGAGCGGCGAAATGAGGTATATGTGTGTGTGAAAATCTTCAGACTAGGTAGCAACATGCGATTCACCCTCACCCCTTCCCCCCTGTCTTCAGGCGAGGTAGACGCATACGATCCAAACCCCCCCTGGACCCTAACTCCCAATGATATCCTCCTGAGCCAGTCTCCCCATGCACCTAATCACTCAATGCACTTTTCGCCGGCAATTATGAGAAGCCCCCCAGGAGGCCAGTACTTGCCTTCCCCCCCCCCCCAGTATGCTGATGAACAGCCAAGCTCATTCCCAGCGAATGACACACTGTTCCCTCATAACCCCCCTCCTCAGCACCACTACCCCCCCTCTGCCTTTACCGCCGACACCTTATTCATCTGCTCTAATCCAAACATGAACTTCAGCCCCCCAGAGCAAAACGCTCCCTTCCCTCTACACCCCCCCCTTCAGCACCGCAACCCCCCACTCCACTTTCCTGCGGAACAGCTATTCCCTCCTGGCGCTCATCCCAACATAGGCTTCACCCCCCTCTATCCCCCCACGGAAAGAAGTTTTTCACCCCCCTCTGCTTCTACTGGAAACCTTCTAAGCTTGCATCGAAGATCTACCTCCCTGCAAAGCCCTCAGTTAGGGGGAATACCTTACAATAATGAAGGCTATTCATACATACCCTCAACAAGTAGTCTAGGGAGTGGTTTCACTCCCCCCCCCCTCCACACTACTATGAGTCTGCAAATGCCACCACCCCCCTCTGCTCACCCGCCTAATCACCGAATGCACACAACTGCTGGTTTACCTGCTCAGATCCCAGGCCCCCCAGAGGGCTACTTTCTATATCACGTGGAGGAATAGGGAGCCCCCCCACAGGGGGGAATAGGGGCCCCACAAGGGGAGGAATAGGGAGCCCCCCCACAGGGGGTAATAGGGGCCCCACAAGGGGAGGAATAGGGAGCCCCCCCACAGGGGGTAATAGGGAGCCCCCCCACAGGGGGTAATAGGGGCCCCACAAGGGGAGGAATAGGGAGCCCCCCCACAGGGGGGAATAGGGAGCCCCCCCACAAGGGGAGGAATAGGGAGCCCCCCCACAGGGGGTAATAGGGGCCCCACAAGGGGAGGAATAGAGGTTTTCCCAATGGGTTTAGCAGGGCACTCCAATATGTGTAATAGGGACCCCCCAATGGAAGGAATAGGGACCACCAACCTATGAGGGATAGACCCCCCCTCCCCACAGGTGCGAGTATACCATCCCCCCCTAGAGGCACACACGATATGCCGTAACTACTATCAGTAGCTAAAGGGTAACTAACACTTGATAATACACCAAAGTTATAAAGTCTGTGTACTTACACTCTAAAAGTATATGTGCAGGCTTATAGGCTGCGTTGGGAGTATCCAGGCAGTTTTGCAGCCTTTACTGCTTGAAAAGGTGCGCAGTGCATTCATTGGTGTGTGACATGATTTGTGTGTGCATGCACTGGTGTGTGTGTGTGTGTGTGTGTGTGTGTGTGTGTGTGTGTGTGTGTGTGTGTGTGTGTGTGGGTACATTCTTGCGTGTGTGTTTTTCTATCGATGCGTGCATGCAGCAGTAAAGTTGAATGGGTATACCTGCGCATTGGTGTGCACGTGCGTGTGTGTGTGCAGTAATGTGTGTGTACGTATATATGCATTAGTGTGTGCATATCTACAGTGTCTACCTCCGTATCTATGCGTTAATATGCCTCCGTATAGGAGTGTGCAATAGTATTTGAATTCCGTGTTTAATGTGTGTGTGTGTATATTGGAGCCAGATGTGCAGATTGGTGTGCGCATTCCCTAGTGTGTGTCGGTTTTCCTGCTGTGGAGTGCGTTGTTCCTGTGTGCGGGTATTTATGGCGCACCTTTACTGTGTGTGTTTATGAGGATGCGCAAACATTTCATCATACACTATGGTGTGTGCCCATTCTTTATATCCGAGGGCATGCATATTCGCTCAAACACACACACACACACACACAAGTCTGCATTCAATGCTCCTCTGCCTCTTATTCTTCTACTACATTATATTAAGGGATCTTTTCTTTTCCTTATCAAGAGATAGCGAAGCTTCACAACCTTTGTCTACCTCGGACAAACTTCTTTTCTCTGAAGAAGTGCATATACACACACCACCACCCCCCACCAGTAGGTGTACATACACCACCACCCCCCACCAGTAGGTGTACATACACCACCACCCCCCACCAGTAGGTGTACACACACCACCACCCCCCACCAGTAGGTGTACATACACCACCACCCCCCACCAATAGGTGTACATACACTACCACCCCCCACCAATAGGTGTACATACACTCCCTTTACCAACAGGAATACACCTAACCCCCTCCAATAGGTGCGCATAGAGAACCCCCTCCATCAGAAGCTGCATATCCACCACCCCCCACCTAAAAACAACAGAATTCTTTGCTTTTAATAGAGAAATTCAACGGTTAATACTACACTACATACAGCTAATCCTGAAAAAAGTAAGCGTTCAGCGCCTTATCGGAGATGATATTTAGCTGACCACTGGGGGATGAGGTTAGCATACGAGCTCTGGCGGGTGATGGGGGTGGTGTATGTACACCTGTGGAGAGTAGGCGGCTACCAAAGGGTAAAGAGCTGCTACTTCGCGAAACTTCGGGGAAAGTTATAACTATAAGATAGGGGATAACGCAGAATCCAAGCTCTATTAAGCCGATGTTAACTACTCCCTGTAGATATGAGCAAGAGGGGCAGAGAAGGGGGGGATTGGTTGTGGTTGTGTGTGAGTGCGTGGTGTGCTTGCCCATGTGTGTGTGTTCCTTTGAGCGTCCCTGTTATTAAGCGTTTGCCACTAAGTGCATTTTATTTTCAGCATAATAGTGGTTATAGGCGAGAACGCACGCGTGGTGTATGCTTTAAGCCGCCGTGTACGTACACCCACCCTCAATCTATGGTAAGGCCAAATTAATAACAGATGAAGAACTACAGAAAAAGCACCAGAGTTTATACGCAAACATCAAAGCACAAATAGATGCATGCACACAGGTGAGCACATCACACACCCACCCACTAATTCCACACAAACACCAATTCAACAAACAACTCAAACCACCGCAAACAGACACGATTCACCTCACAAACTCACCCATACCTGCACACACAAGAAAATAACTTCCCGCACACACACACACACACACACACACACCCCTCCATCCCTCAGTTCACCATCTCATTGAAGCATTCGCGATAGAACTTGGCATCCTTTGGAGTCATTGCAGTCATAAAGTCGCTCCTACTGAACATCACATGATGCCCCTCAGTTAAGCCCCCCACAGAAGCGTTCCTATTAGAGGAGGTATCGATCTCTGAGCTGCTCTTGGCCCAGGGCTTCCACTCATATATATCTAGTGATGGGGGTGTAGAAAACTGAGAAAAATCATCAATCTTCAATCTCAGAGAAACCTGTGAAGAGGGGGTATTCCGGTGGGGTGTGTGGGAGTGTGTGTGTGTGTGTGTGTGTGTGTGTGTGTGTGTGTGTGTGTGTGTGTGTGTGTTTTTTTTTTTTTTTTTTTTTTTTTTTTTTTTTTTTTTTT
>JADHZB010001084.1:0-10554 GCA_015657535.1 Nephromyces sp. MM_2019
ACACACACATATATACATAAATATATATACACAACACAAATTAAAGATAATTCAGATATCACACATGTCAACCTATTTAACAATTTCCTCTCTTAATCTCGATTAAAAACGACTCATTTTTTAAGTAATTAAATATTTTTACATACACTTTTAGAATTTATATATGTATATATCTTTGTACTTTACCATTATATAAACACACATAACACGTTAATTATGCTAAACTACATATATAGATTAAATCACACAGGTAGGTAGTAACACATCCCTACATACACAATACACAACTACCTACAAATAAGTACACACACAGACACACGAATCTATACAACTAATTACATATATATATATATATACGATCAAAAACATTCACATTTATATTTACTTTTACCCACATTCACGCTATGCACAAACACTAAACAGCTAAACTATACTCACACATACACCACATCCAGACACATATACTAAGCACACACTATACACTTATACCCACACACATCAATAATACCAAGGACAAATGATTAGTTATATGGTAAAATACAGCTTTCGGACACGCACAATTGATATTTACACACACATAAATATTTATTTGCACTATTGACATCCACACACACACTTTGAAGCCAAGACTCAAATTTACACATTACATGAAGCATACACACACACACACACACACACACAAACACACAAACACACACACACACACACACACATATCTAAATCCTGGTCTGAATTACTATTATATATACGAAAATTCGTATATGTGCAAATATGTATATTTGCACACATTAATTATATATTTATATTACATGTTTAATTAACACTTATTATTTAATCTTTGTACACAACATAAAAACAACACATATACACACACATATATTTTACTTATAATTTGATGTTATCCATTTACAAAGATCGCTTTTGACTACAACATATAGATGGCTGATCGTTTAGTTTACTAGATATTTACTGGTAAGCTTATAACAAAACTCACACTAATATACACACACACTAATACTTTTTATATACATATATACTTAGGTTCATATACATACACATATATACACACACACATCTACACACACACACGTACATATACACATATACATTCACACACATGTACATATACACATAAACACGTACACACACATATATTCACACACACAAGTACATATACATATACACATATACATATACTGACATAACACATAGGCACACATACATATTACAAACATACACGCTGCTACATATATATTCAAACACAATACACATATCCCCCTCCTAATTAAACATGTGTATGGGTGATGTAAACATTATGACCACATAATTAAATGTGTGTATATGTGTGTGTGTGTATGATATAAAAATTATTACGACATAATTAAATATGTGTGTGCATGTATGTGTGTTCATGTATGTGTGTGCATGTATGTGTGTGCATGTATGTATGTGCATGTATGTGTGTGCATGTATGTGTGTGCATGTATGTGTGTGCGTGTATATGTGTGTGTTTTAAGGACTATTACCACATGATTAAAATATGTGTGTGTGTGTGTGTGATATAGAAATTATTCCCTTTATCCATTATGGGAAATTCTTGTTTAAGGGCAATTAAGCCAAAACAAGAAAGAAAAAAATTTAAGTTTGAAAAACAATACAAATTAGGCAAAGGTATAGGTGTGGGCTCTTTTGGGTGAGTTATATGTTTAGTGTGTGTGTGTGTGTGTGTGTGTGTGTGTGTGTGTGTGTGTGAGTTTATGTATATGTATATATGTATATGTATATACAAAGTACATAAGTGTGAATGCGTATGTGTGAACACATAAATTGTGTGCTTATCTATGCGTGCATGTACATATTAATGAGAAAATGGTGTTTCTATTTATTTTGTTCAAGCATAACGTATAAGTGTGTGTTTTGTATATACCACGTATGTGATTTAGCGTGTGTTTTTTTGTGCATATAATATATATGTGCGGGTGTGTTATATATACGTAACACAAAAATGTGTGTGTGCTTGTGATATATATGCATATGCGTACACAATTCATAAATGTATGTGGATAAATTTTATTTGTGTGTTTTTCATACATAAAATAATATACTCACTTATGACACTGTGTAAATAACATTGGGTGTTATAGAATAATATAATTTATTCATGTGTGTGTGCTACAGCATATAAGTGTGTTTGCACCTGTAATGCATTATACCTTTCCTATGTAAGATACAAGCCTACACATCAATTATCTTCATCTTGAAATGTTAAACTAAACATTCTCGTACTTTTAATTATAAAAAAAATCAATATACACAGAATTTTACAAATTTAGGTTATTTAGATTTTTTTTTGTTTTTACAAGATTGATTTTTATTTTATTTTTTAGTTGAATTTACAGTTTTTTAACAAAATATATAAATTTTCTATCAGTTTAATGCATAAATATCTTCAGCCCATTTATTAATTATCTATATACACATGTGTGTGCATGCAATAGGTGTATACTTATTTGTAACTATACTCCTGAAATTAAATATATTAGTCTGTGCAAATGTGTAGCAAGTACAACATGTACAAGTATCTAGAATGTGTGGGCTAGCATAAAGATTGTGTTGTGGTCTATTTGTAGTGTGTTATGCCAATATTTGTCATGTGCTGCACTGATATAGCTAGTATGGGTACTAATATAAACTGCGTGTATTCAGAGCTGTCACTATTATTGAGACTTGCATTAAATTTTGAACTTAAAAAACTATCTGCATCGTCTATAAATTCTTGATCATACATTGAATAAGAGAATCTTTCAGAATTGCCAAATCCTCCTACAGCTATTCCTGAAATACCATCTATTCTAAGATCATCTGCAGCATCGGTAGGAGCACCCAATTTTACCACACCAAATTTACTTTCAAAAAACAAATAGCTTGAATTAAACAAACTGCTTCCACTTCTTTTTCCGGTAGATATTAGAGGAATATGAACTCTAATCTTAACATTCTTAATTTTTGGTGCTACTCTTACAGCTAGTCCCACTTGGTTAAAAAAGGCAAAATTGTTATGATTTTTTGAAATATTTCCCTTAACTTCTTCTTCATCAAGCTTAGTTGCAAATCTAGACCCTACCTAAAATGCACCTGAGGCATGAAGAGAAATACCAAAAATATTTATGAGATTTTTAACAAGTTCTGCGTTATAAATCTAAGTTTATTGTATTATATCAATATTTTGAGCAAAACTTCTTTCAGGATTAAATTTAGTAATTTCTTGCACATCTTTGTTTTTTTTCTGATCAGATTTTTGCGATGTACAGGATGAGGAGATAGCAAATACATGTTGTTGTACTACAAACTTTAATCCACCCAATATAAAATAAGATAAAAAGAACCCAATTCTTAGGAAGGAATTCATATTCGAATACCTTAATAAATGAAACATTTTAAGACACTAGATGAAATCTACAAGAAAAAATTGTTTTTTGCAAGAATTTTGTAGTAAAAAAGCAACTAACTATATGAAAATTTTTTAAATACTTTGATAAAATTATTAAAATATCTTGTTTATTTACATTTTATAAAATAGAAAAAACTTGATTATTTACTAATTAGCACTTACAACTCCCAAATTTGAACTATAATCGATATTCGTTTTTCTTCAAAGATAATTAATTACCCAAATAGCAAAAACTTATATTCTATTTATATCGCAAAAATAAGTAGTTTTTTATAAATTATTGAATTAATAATGTTAATATGTTAGGTCAGTTAGTAGAAGAGTTTAAGAATGAGGCAAAAAACATCTCTTCATTGCAAAAATTATTAGAATTAAAGTCTAAATTTTTAGGAAAAAAAAGCTTTATATCTGCGAAATTTAAAGAAATTTTAAATCTAGAAACAAAACAAAAAAAAATTACTTAATGTAATGATCAAAATCTTGTAAAAAAAAGCAAAAAATAAAATATTAATAATCAAAATAATAAGCAATTCTTTAAAATTAAGAAAATTTACTTCTTGGATCTTACCAAATAAAATACTTCCTAAATTTACTTTGTTTTGTGAGAGAATACTTGAAATTGCTAAAAATAAACTAGTAATAAGAGCTATTGCTGCAATAAGAGCTAGTATTGGTTGCTGGATTGTTA
Source organism: Nephromyces sp. MM_2019 (assembly GCA_015657535.1). Lineage (NCBI taxonomy): Eukaryota > Apicomplexa > Aconoidasida > Nephromycida > Nephromyces > Nephromyces sp. MM_2019. The sequence goes on from JADHZB010001084.1 coordinate 4,140, forward strand.
AAGAAAGAAGTGGATTTTAACAAACCCAGAATCTTGTTTGTTGAGTCTTAGCTAAATCACAAGGGTTTTTTTTGTCCATCATTATTTTGAATATTAGGATCTGTTACTTTGTATAATAGACGTGTAATGTTAGCCTTCTCAAAGGATGCAGCTAAATGCAATGCTGTATTACCATCATTATTTTGAATATTAGGATCTACTCCTTGCATTAATAAGGAAGGGATATCAAAAAGAGAACCATATGCCAATATTGTTCTATGTAAAATAATATTTCCAAATTCGTCCTGAGTGTTAATGCTTGTACAGACTATATCTATCATTTTATTAGTTATAGCTAAAACACAAGCTGTAAAATTTTCGTTATCTTTAGCAGCTAAATTAGCTCCTGCATTTACTAGTAATTCTGCTACTAACAAATGATTGTTCCCTGAAGCATTATGTAATGATGTTTTTCCATATATATCTTTGCTTTCAAGATTAGCTCCTGCAGCGATTAATAATCTCGTCACTTCAGGAGAGTCATATTCAGCTGAAAAGTTTAATGCTGTTTGTAGATCATAGAAATCTGTAGCTTCTATATTTGCACTTGACTGGATTAGTAATGTTGCAATGTCAGGATAATTATCCATAGCGGTTTTATGTAAAGGAGAAAATCCCATATTCGTTTAAATGTCTAATTCAATTCATGCGTTGATTAATTTTTCTAATATATGTGGAAAATAGCGCCATGTAGCTTTTTCTAAGGCTGTTTCTCCTACCTTATCTTGAAGGTTAAGATTCGCATTAGCGTCAATTAACATTTGTACAATATCTGGAAAATTGAAGTGTGTAGCGAAAACAATGCTGTATCTTGTTTATTAGTCATAATATCTAAGAAAGCCCCTGCATTAATTAGCATTTATACAATATCTGGCCAATTTTTCCATGAAGCTTTATGTAAAACCGTTTCGCCTGGGAGTATTTATATGATTTACCATGAGTACCTGATCCATTCAGTTTGATCCCTTTATCCTTGAAGGCTTTAAGCACAAACCAACACGTAGCACATGATAATTTATCGATTCCTAAATTAAGGTCAATCCTATATCTAGAAGGTTGATTATTTATGTATTCTCCATTATCAGCTTTGTTCTTTATTTCTTGGGCTATTTTGACTTCTGCATGTACTCCCTTGTAATTATTTCCTGGCATTACAAATCTTAAATCCGGATTATTCTTTATAATATCCGAGATATTTTTGTTTATAGGAGTCGAGATATTTGTATCTATCAATGTTTGATCTATTTGTTCTAAAAAACGCGGATTTCGTATAGTCCTTAAAGTGTCTGTATGGTTTGATGGATAAATTTCTATTACTTGCTCATAGCAGATCTTCTAGCGTTAGATAATCATGTTCATGTGTTCGAACATTTCGTACTGTTTGTGCAATTATTTTTTCAATACCCTGCTTTAATTGTGTTTGTTCTGGTGTTATTTGTTGATTATTAGATGTATCAGTATAGTTTCTTACCGTTTGAAAAGAGTTTATAGGAGTACAAATTTCTTTTATTAACTTTCTTTGCCAAGGAGTAAAATCGTCAGATCTGATACTTTCTGGATATGTTGAAGGATTATCTAGTATACTTTCTATATGGGATTGAAAAACACTAAACAGCATTCCATTTTGAGGATTATTTGTTTCGCTGTGAAATTTATCTATATACATTAAACTGACGAGCAAATCCTTGGATCTTTGTTTGAAAAAAATTAAGTCTTCGCGGACTAGGCTTTGCAAATTCTCAAAAGCATAAGCATATTTGCCATCAATGTTAGCAACTAACAGCTTCCCATTAGGATCTATACATACAGAAGTACAAATATTTCCTTTTGGCAATTGCTGTGTTAAAAGGCTAGACAGAGCGTCTAAAGCATCTTGTCTTGGAATCCTTTTTATATATTAATGCGGGATCATTCCAGAAGGAATAGAGCGTCCTACACGTTGCTCTATAGGTCTGGGATCATATTGATCTTCTGAAATTTTAGTTAATTCATTTAATTGTATAGAAGAATTATTCATGTTCCGTTGAGACATGCGCTCCATTTATTTGTGTTTCAGAATCTTCTAAGTAGTTGCATTTTTGTAAAAAGTCCTTTACCTCTGCTATCTCATGCCATTTATATTGATCGTGTTGATTGAAATGATTAATTATTTTGTCAAAACCTTCTATTATTTCTTTGTCACTAAGTTTCGCTTTAAATACAGGAAAAGTTATATGCTTTGCAAAATAATCCTCAAATGTTGGTTCAGATTTTCCAAAAGAAAAAATGGCTTTTATGCAAATCGTTAACGCTTCTTTAGAAGAATTTTGTCTTATTAATTCTTCTGCTACAAAATCTAAAAACTCAATATCAAAAGATTCTTCCCCATCAATGATACTCGCGGCTCTTTCAAATATTTCTAATGCATGATTCTTTATGAAATACTTATCTGGGTGATGTACTAAAAGAGTTGGAAAACTCGATAAATTATTTGGAAAAGATGCAGATAGAAGAGACTGAGTCCAAGTGGCTTTTTTTGCTCGCTGGAAATTGTCTTATGACTCAGTAGTATTTCTATCACATCTAAATTACGTGAGTATGCTGCGGATTTTAAAGGACTATTAATACCGTAGTTGTTTAAATCCATCTTAGGATGACTAAGAAGCAATTTCATAATTTCTGTTTGATGGCCCTGCACAGCTAGTGAGATTGCTGTTGATTTAATTAAAGGATCTTGGGTATTTATGTCTAAAATAGGATTTTTTAACAATTCTTTCACTGTATCTAGATCCTTTACCATAACCGCTATAAGAAATTCTTCATTCACTTCTTTCTCTACAGGAGTGTAGTTTGGTTCAGTAGAATAGTAATCATCATCATAGTAATCAACATCACTGTTTGTATTGAATAGCTTAATAATATTTTTTAACTGAATTTTTTCCGCATATAATAAAGCTGTTCTTCCGTACTTATTTAGCACATCTAAATCAATTTTAGGATGTTTTAGCAATGCTTGAACCATATAAAAGTTTCTGTTCGTAACGGCAATATGTAAAGGAGTAACTGCATCATACAGATCTTCATCTGCACGTACATTGTCTACTCTAGGGTTTTTAATATTTCCTTAACTAAATCTAGATCATCATTGAGAGCTGCGTCTAAAAATTGGTCATTAATCTCCTTTTCTTCCAGGAGTATAGCTTGGTTGAGTAGAAGAGGTATCTTCAACATATTGTTTGTTTTAAGGTGATGGTTTTAGTTGAGGAGAAGGTGTAGTGCTATCACTAAATCTATCTTTGTTGAGGTTTTCTTCATCTGCAGGATCTTTTTCTTTACGTAAATCAAGACCATTATCTTTCATATGCCAGAATTTGTTTAGATTGTATTAAGCTCATAAATAAAGTATATTGGATCAATATGCATAGTGTGCAGGTGTGTTTAATTTTGGGGTGCATATAACTTTTGTTAAGTGTGTGCATAAATTGTGGGCTAATCTGATTATATAAATTTTATTATTTTGATTTGTGATGTTTTGATTCGTGTGTAAAATAGTAGGAATTATAAGTATGTGTGTGCAACATCTACACACATCCAAGCATGCTAGCATATAAGCGAGAGTGTATGTACACTCTAAGCAAAACATTCTAGATAAACAAGGAGCTAGTGTAAATTCAAAACCAATTAAATATTATAACTAGAAACTGAGTGACTTATACCTCATAGCTAAAAATTGAATAAAAGAAAAAGGGAAATATGAAAATAGTTAATAAAACAAGAATTGTTTAGGAAACTAAAAATTTTCGAAAAAAGAATTTCAAAGAACCACTGAAAAATTCAAGAAAGTTTTTTTAGACATGAAATTTGGGAACAGGATTTGTTTAATTTCAAATTATTAGCAATTAAATCTCAACACGGAAAGATGAAACAAAAGCATCACTATTTTACCCAAAATTTGATATAAACACATTGAGCCCTCAACTCAGTAGAATAAACTTACTCGGTTCTCCCGCATTCTTAAGTTCTAGTGATCTCAATAGCACTATTGATAGTCTCAGAATTGACTTATAGTTGCTCAATGCTAAGCCAAATGATATACAAATCTCTTCGCTATTACTAGCTTCATATCTGCATGTAATTCTAATTAGTTAGCATTGCAAACAGTTAGTAGTAAGTAAACCTGTTTGTTGTCTAATATGTATCATTATGGATCTATAGAATGTTATTATATTTAGAATAGGTTTTCTACTTAATTCTATTTCACTTGAACATGGGTAAAATTGCTTCCATCGGTGTGTAAATAATATGTGTTTGAAATATTTCAGAGTTGTAAGTAGAGATATTGTATGAATGTTTTTTGAAGTAGCTGGTGTGTGAATATAGAGATGACGTGAGTTGTGTGTGTATATTAGTCAGATATGACTATAATTTGGGGCTAATAATAACTAGCTGAAATAAAATATATGCTATTTATTATAATACATTCATTGTATAAATTGTTTGTGTAAGCAAATTATACAAAAAATGTTCACTTGCACAAACGTGTAAATATATCTCATATCTTTATACGTATATATGCACTCATAGGAGCATGTGTATATATGAAAAGTACTCTATCAAGCCCGGTTTGTACACATTTTAGATGTATACAAAATATATACATATTTAAATGAATCCTAGATATATAAACATGTACGAACTGATCTGAAACATGTACATGCACACACATAGATGCACAAACATACATGGACACACAAAGACATGGGTAGATAAAATCCAAATAAAAGTGTTAAGAACTTAAGATTTTAAAATTTTTGGGTAAAAATTTTTCAAACTAAAAATTATGTACACACATGTATTTACACGCTAATAAAAAGAAAACAATTTCGATTCAAAACTTTCAATTAAAGCATAGACAAAACGTCTAAAATATAATATTTCATAGAATATTAGTGCTTATTATAAGTTAATTTACTAGGAGAAATTACACGGAATACCTCAGGGTGTGTAGCCCCAAAACCCGCATTGCTACCAGAGAAGAAACGCCTGTCATAGGGGTGGAAACCTAATAGTTCTTCTTCTTCTTGCATTTGGAATTTGGCCTCCTCGATATAAGGGGCAAGATAAGGTAAAAATGGGTCGTAATTTTGCTCTTCAAGGGGTAAGTACAAACGAATAAAATTGAGATGTTGGCCCCTCATTATACGCCTCAAACGGGCTACAGCTAGGTCATGAGGTAGTAGTGAGACTGCTCTATCAATAACAGGTTCTTGTAAATTGTATAAATCATCATACATCAGACCATATTGCCTGAGGAAACGTGAGCTGGAGGCAAAATTCCAACGCTCAAGTGGGCCTCTAACAAACTTAAACCATGATGGATAAATGTAATCTTCAAATGATTTAAATAGGAAATTGGGCTTGTAGTCAGGGGTAGTCAGTGAAGTTGTTAAAGTGGCAGCTTGTTTACCCTTTGAGCTCACTGCAATCAGACGCGATATTTCCTTATGTAGTGACATCCTTTACTGTTATGAGTGAAATAAATAGAAGGTGAGGGTAGGTATGGTGTATGTGTTATGGAGGTGAGTGAAGGTGGTATATAAACTGTCGAAGTATAAATGTATGTAATTCGAGAAGGTATTTGGTTATGTTCTCACTATATATATATATATATATATATATAATGTATTTGTATTGGGCCAATAATATTATAAATATTAAAGAATGGATAAAGGAAAAGGAATAGAGAAACAAATATATTGTAATTTGAAAGTACATAACATCTGTTTCAACAAATTATTACGTTTTTATAGTGATTTACAACTCAATATCGTTCATAAAAAGATTATTAATATTTTAAAAACAAAAACTTTCACGAACTCAAGTAAATGTAGTTGTAGCCACAGATGAAAATATGTATACATTATACATACCCACAGAAGATGTAGCATTTATATATACACAAATCTTATATAATATTCACGCATTTATTTATGTATACTTGCATAATGCTTAAGTGTATAGATAGATATATAGCTTGGTTACAAATGCTAAATATTTATTTACAAGCACATATACTATATATATATATATACGCAATAATTCATAAGCATGTATACACACAAGTATATAAAAACATAGATACGAACATGGTATATATATATATATATAACATGCCCATATAGACACACGTACACAGAGTACAAACATACACACACAAATAGTATATACAGACAAACACACACATACACTCACACATGTACACACGCGCACACACACACACATACAGACACACACACATACAGACACACACACATACATACACACACACACACACACACACACACACACACACACACACACACACACACACACACACACACACACACACACACACACA
>JADHZB010001087.1:3494-37574 GCA_015657535.1 Nephromyces sp. MM_2019
CCCACACACCCTCCCACTCACCCCTCACACACACCCTCCCACTCACCCCACACACACACCCTCACACTCACCTCACATACACACACCCACTCACCACTCACATATACTCCCACTTACGCTTCACACATACACCCACAAACCCACACCCTCACACTCACCCCTCAAATACACATATAGATACCTCCCCTTCCCCTCCGCATACTCCTACACATCGCTCAACATGTTATCTAAACTTATGAATGTTTGTGTAAGCCGTCAATCTAAATTATTGAAATTTTCACACATTACAATTTACACACATTTCTATACAAAAGCATCAGGGAATAGGAGTCCATATAAACGCACACAACACCCTGAAGTTTTAAATAGAAAGGTGTATTGGTGGAGTGAAATTAAACAGCCAAATAATAGGAGTTTAAATAATGTAGTAAATAATTTAACATGTACTCAAAAATTATCAAAATTATTTGATACCCACACACACACATTGGATACATATTTTAGAAATATGTCTTGTGGTGGTCCTTACACACTCTTATTAACATGTGATGATGGTATGAAATCTATTACACACACACACCTTAAACAACTCTCTACCAATGCTCAATTATTTGAACAATTTCTTAATTTTCACACATTTTTGGGTCAACTTTATCACAATGATTTATTGAAATATGACAAGGTGTGTGTATATAATATATATATATATATATATTTATATATTTGTTTCACATACACGTATTTACATACATATTTACCTATCAACAATTCACATACATATTTACCTATCAACAATTCACATACATACACCCATAACCCATATGTATATACACACATAATCTATACATACTTACACTATAAACTATACAATCACTCACATACACGCAAACATACACAAACACACACCCACATATACACACACCCACATAATACTCATATATATATATATATATAGGATAATATAAGGCAAAAAAAACAACTTACAAATTCATTAAATATTCCAATGGAGTGTAATTATAAATTTGACAAATTTAATTTTAAAAAACAAATACACATCCAACGATCAGCCCTAATAAAATGTGATATACCATGGAGTAATGGTATTATACACATTATAGATATACCCCTTTTGATGTGTGTATAAGATATAACAATGTATAGATATGTATGTGTGTGTATGTGTAAAGTTTCCAAAAATATATAGGTATTTAAGACACATACACATATATATTTGTCTGTGTAAGATACACCCATATGTATGAAAAATATATCCATATATAAGTGCGTCAGATACATCTATATATAATAGTGTGTAAGATTTACAATTTTGATAAATCTCTTTTAATGTGTAACATATACATTGCTTATTTTGTGTTATACACATAATTGATGTATTAATTTTGATATAATTTATACAATATATATATATATATATACTATTGATTTTATATTTTAGAAGTAATTTGATAAATTATCACATTTCAAATTAATTGTTTATAAGCAACAAACTAAATATAACACCCTCTATCCAAATTTTTTAAATTTATAACCAAAATTTGTAATGTTATATACAACTTGGTAAAATTTACTACTAAGTATATATTTCATATTTTACATACATTGTTTGAATATTATTATTTTACATACATATTAAGTAAAATTTACACACAAGTTATATGAGTAATTTTGGACACATTGTTCAAGTTTGTTAACTACATGTATAACTTATTTTATTTTATATGTAATTAGTTTTGAATACATAAAATGTGTGTATTTGAATGTTTTTAAAAAATGTGTATATTTTAAAGTTTTGAGAAAATGTGTGTAAAATTTGAGAAAATAAAAAAAAATTTGTATACAAAAATTTTATTCCTCATCTTCTGATTTTTGATAATCATCTGGGTTTAAACCATGCCTGATAAAATGTGTGTAAATATGAGTGTGTGTAAATATGAGTGTGTGTAGATATGAGTTTGTGTAGATATGAGTTTGTGTAAATATGAGTGTGTGTAGATAATAGTTTGTGTAGATATGAGTTTGTGTAGATATGAGTGTGTGTAAATATGAGCGTGAGTAAATATGAGTGTGTGTAAATATGAGCGTGAGTAAATATGAGTGTGTGTAAATATAAGTTCGTGTAAATATTTGTGTTTAAATGTATGTATATGTAAATATATCAAATGTGTGTGTATATATGTAATATGTGTATATATTTACTAATATATACAAGTATGTGGTGTGTAAATAATAAAGATAAAATAATTATTTGAATTGTGTTTTAACGTTAATAAACTTTGTAAATTAATTTTTACTTTTTCAATTGAGCCCTTTGAATTTGCCAAGGCCATGTTGTAAGATTAGTGTCACGATAAATAGGTATACCATATTCCCTAATGTGTAAATAATAAAATATATATTTGTTAATATTTAAAGAGATGTATGTGTATATGGGTAGGTAGGTGTGTATGTGAATATGTTTAAACGGAATGTGTATGTGTCTATAGGCTTAGGTTGTGTGTGTATGCACCTAAATTGTGAGTACTTGTATGTGTATGTGGGTGTATGCGTCAAAATTCAAATGTTTGTGCATAAAAAAACGAGTCTAATGAGTGTGTTTGAATAATAATTCATTATTATGTTTTGGAAAAGATTGTCATTTCTTGTAAATTTGAAATATTTGGATATTAGTGTTACTAAATAATATAGTGATTTATTTCTTATAAATATTATATTCTAAAAAATAAGAAATACATATTTGTAAACAATAAACAGGATATTAACTATCTATTTGTATGATATCTTAGTTTAGGCATATAAAATTTTAACAGAAAACAAATTTTATATATATGTTAAATTCAATAAAAACATTGAATTTAATTCACACATCTAATCCCAAGCTCACATATAATTCAATATACACATATAATCCAGTACATACATTCAATTCATTACACACTTTCAATTCAGCATATACATCAGACCCATTATACCCACCAAGTCCATTATACACACCAAAAACATTATACACAGATTTGTTAACAACATGTTTATGTGTAGCACATAAAACTCAATACACACACACACACACATATCATATCTCATAGATTAGAAATGTGTATGTGTTTGATATATCAAAAAATTATTACCATCGAGCAAATGCATCTACACCAACGATTGCTGCTACTGTGGTCCATATAGTCATAGTAAACCAGCTTTTCCTAAAAAAAAAATTATATTCACCTCCCATGTTGGATGAGTGTGTGTAGATATATTATTGGTTTAGAGGGGTGTGTGTGTGTGTGTGTATGTATGTTTTTGTGGGTCTAGGAGTGTGTATTTGTGTGTGTTGGTGTAGAGTTATATATAAGAGTATATATGTACAAAAATATTTATGTATATGTTTGTGGGTATGTGTGTGTTTATATATATGTGTATAAATAGATAAAGAAGTGTAGATGAGAAAATTAATAAAAAATATAGAGAGAAATAAATAAATATATGTATATTTGCTACTAATCAAAATAGTGTTTCTAACACTATGGAAATTTTTAAGAGAAGCAATATAAACACAAACGTGAAATTTCACTATCAATACACTAAATGTGTTAGTGTGTGTAGGTGTGCTTATGTGACTGCAAAATTTATGAAATCATATATATAAGTAGGACAAATTTAAAAACTTCTAAGCATTGATAAACGAGTTTTTAGCAGTATGTTTTATAAGATGTTAATTAAGTTTTGCTGCTAATTTTGTAACAAGGCATGTGTGTAGAAAACTAAGGATTAGACTAGTAGGGGAAGAAGCGCACACTTGTGTGTGTGTTTGAAAGTGCTTGGGCATGTATTTGTATGCATGTGTGTGTGTGTGTGTGTGTTGGAGTTTTATGTTAGTTTGTTTACTTACATTATGAATTAGGCTAATATATACGAATATGTTTAATATGTTGTGTGTCCATAGCATTTTATATTAAGTAATTTTATATGAATTATATAAATATATCATCTGATGTTTTAGAAATAAATTTCCCAGAAACTCAGGAATAAAAAATAGCACAATATAATTGCTTATAGTTCTTATTTTGCTGTATATACACAATGGATTAATCATTTGTGTCGTGAAAATCTTTACTTTGAAATATTTTTATTTATTTTATTTATTAATAGGTAAATCATAGTAATTTAGTAACAAGAAATGATTAACTCTAATTACAGATGTTTTTCTTATATCTATTAGATTCAATTTCAAAAAATTAAATATATTAAAATTCTATACAAGGTACTGAAAGTTTATCATGTTAAATAACGTATAAAGAATAATTGGCACTGAATCTTGTGTGTAACTAACATCCTTTTCTTCTATAATTAACCAAAATTGGACTTATTACTATGAATCTAATTGAAAAAGAACCGAATTTTTTAGACTTGGATTGAATCTATGATAATCATAATTTAGGGCCTTGATCATTATACAGCTCTTTTTTCAGAGGCATGAAATAGAATACCTTTCAAGGTTGAATCAATCTTACAGCTTAACTTAGTTTAAGTGATTCAATAACAAGCTATTTGAAAAGTTCTGTGAAGAATCCAAAATGGAGAATGCAAAACTTTTGAAAAAAAATTTCATCTAAAAGTCAAAAGCTATAATTTTGTTTTGGGACCCAAGCCCCAAAGACAAGCTATCTTAGTAATTAATGGTTTGATTATTATAAAGTTCAAGGCTTATATTTAATTAAATCTATAAATCTGTATATTTCACTTTTTTCTTAAACTCTTCCAAGTGGAATTTATTTGATGCAGTAAACGCATCACGTTGTCCTAAATCAATAACTTTTTTTAAACTTTCTTTAGAAAAATCAAGACCCATGTTATCAATAGATTTTTCAGGTGCAATAATAAATCTGAAATTGACATCAGGGTGTAATAATTTTGCGGTTTCAATCATCATTTTGGTATTTGCATAAGTTGCTAGATAGTTTGCTCTGAGCAAGATATGTAAGGAGTTGATTGAAGAAAATTTTGGGCCTTCATCTTTGAGTTCAAGTGGTGTGCAAAGGATAATATCTATAGTTATTTCATTTGGATTGGAAGACTTCTCACTCATGCAACGATCAACAACCGATAGGATGTTAACTGCAGAGAAGACACTACCATCGAGATATTCACCATCACCAACCTGGGCTACTGGAAATACTGCTGGGATAGCTGAGCTGGCTAAGACGGCTCCTACAATTGTTTCCGTATCATTTTCTTCGGTCCATACGTATTGTTCACCACTGGAAATGTCTGTTGCGGAAAATATGGCTTTTCTGTCACTAGGTATTTTTTTTTCTGGATTATCGAGCTGTGCCTTTATTATTTCATTAGTTAGGTAGTTTTTAAGTGGTGAGTTGTCATATATCCCAGACTTAACTAAAAGGCCTTCGATTTCATGAAATGTCCATTCTTGGTACACATCACTACTTTTCAAATTGGTCCAAGAATCAATCAAATAATTTGCCCATTCTGCTTCTTCACCCTTATTGAACATCAGCGCACTTAATGTATTTATTGCGCCAGCAGACACACCTGCACGACGTAAATTTTTGGAAATTAATTAGATAATATATAGGTTTTATGCAGTAAAAAAGGCTTGTTAGCAATCATCATCAGCTTAAAATTCTTCAAAGAATTTCAAAAAAATTTGAATTTCGGACCTTACGTAATATAAATTGAAGAAATTGACTCTTGTAAAAGTTTATATTAAGCAAAAAATCAATTAAAGGTTTATTGGTTATTATATTATAAACATTTTCAAAGTACTCATTGAGAGAACAGCTAGTATCAGTACTAAACCGTTTTCTTCAAATTTGAAATCAATATAAAACTAAATCTAATATTAAGAAATCATTGAACATAATGTTCCAGTAACAATTTTTTCAAAAAAATTTGTTACAAGTCTATTAAAATAATATTTACCAGAAACAATATCCCATTGAATTTCTTCTGCAGGCAGAGATTGAGTTAATCCTTTTAATACACCGGCATGATAAGCACCTCTAGAACCACCACTTGATAATACTAATCCTTTACAAGGATCAGATTGACCATACTTTAAAGGATTTGAAGAAATGTAAAACCAAAGTGTGCATAAAAAAAAAAGTTTAATATTCAAGAGTAATGTCATATTAAAAGAAGTTCTTATATTTAATTGTCGGAATTTAAAAATCATCCAAAATTTACTGGTAATTTACTAAAGCAAAGTTAATTTAATTATTAGGCCTTAGTCCTTATTCAAAAAATAAAAAGTTATGTTGTCTTAATGTATAATTTATGCGAAATAAATTTTTCAGTGTAAAAATTATTTTACAAGGATTTATAATGATGTAATATCAGTGATATAATTCTCATTAAATTACACTTGTTTCAAATATCCAAATATTTCAATGTAAATTATATGCATTTGTTGTGTATCGTGATTATTATTATTTAATATCTTATATTTATGACTATAATCTTTTATTAATAATGTTGCTATCTATTGTTCACAATTTATAATCGTGAGTAATAGCTACATGAAATGCTAAGCAATGTTTGGAAAAAAAGCCACATAAGTAAATTGTGAATTTAGTAAATCTAAAATAGAAAACTTATTTCGTCATAAAAAGGTGTATAATAATTAAAAATAGCCAAAAGATTGTATTTTGTGTATATTGTTTTTTATAATATTCAATTAATAACATATACATGTATGTATAATTGTATATCAAAAGATATGCTTTCATAAGTGGTGCGTCTGCATAATAATGTGACTTACCTTGTATCCCGTTAAAATTTACACTTAGCAAAAAAGTCTAAGCGTCAATGAGTCTTCAGATTTTTGAAAAATATTACATGAACTGTTTGATTATTAATTAAAGACGCACATAGGCTTAAAGTTTACAGACACATTGGTAGCATATTTAATCATCCAAAAGTTGTAAACTCAGCTGTCATTTTTTAACATAAATCAAAATCTTTTTACTTTTTAAACTCAATGGTCAGCCGTTATTTGATTAAGGTGTCGATATGCATGTCGAGTGTCTAGGTAGAAATAATATGCTTGCAAAATTTACAATTATTAATATATACTACTAAATAAGTTGAAACAACTGGCTTACAAGTATTAGTAACTTTTATTAAGTTAAATTACACATAAAAACCTAGTGATGAACATGAAATTTTTTAAATCAATAGTTATATAATTGGAGTGTTGAACATCTTTTCTGAATATTAACAAATGTATATATTTTGTTTATACTCACACAACATACTCCCTCCTAGAGAATTGAAACCATAGGCAAATAAATGCATTTAAATATACTCTTAATTAAGCACATTATCTACAGGACACAAACACACATTTGTATTGATTTTTCTTTTCTATGTTTACAAAGTATATATAATAGCATTATCTACATTTTTTTCAGAAATAGAAAATAAAAATATGTGAAAACCAAATCATACAAAATTATGTTATTGGTATGATTTAACTAAGTGAAAGTACAATTAAGGTGTAAATAATAACAAATACAAAATTAAGAAATATATTTAGTTTTTATTAACACATTTAATTATTATTCATATGATTAGCAAGGTAGATTTAACAAATCAACAGAAAAACAAACTAACAACCAACTTAAAAAAAGTCCAACTATAAATATACACTCTCAAGCTAATACGGAATAAAATTATGAGAAGTTTAGAAAACTAATTAAAGAAATTATTTTATCAATTGGCTAAATATAATTAAATATTATGAAATTACTTTTAAATAAATGTAGTATATAAAAACATACACTTAATTATTGTATATAAAAAGAAAACCATAATATCAGATTTGTTGAGTTACATAACAAATGTTAAATCAAACAGCGATTATAAAAAGCTAAAGTAGTGTAGGCAAGGGATTGATAATATTAACATAACAATTATTATATTCAGGTAAAAGAAGTAAATGAACATGCTGTTATGTTGCAATGTTTGCAAAAAGTAATTTATCAAAAGTAAAATTGAGTTGTGTTGCATATGTTTAAAGACGTGATTATACTTATAGTATCCAAATTTATAGGAGTTTTTTAGAAAATATCAAAAATTGACATCAACAGACTCCATCTTCTTTTTTCCAATTGCTTCTTTTGCAATATAAACAAAGTTTATTCATATCATTATATAATACGATTTTATCATTATGAACTATGAATTTTTCTTTTATATATTTACACATTCTTTGGATTATTATTTTTTTCGTGGCCGATTTTTTGCCAGAGTATTTCCTTTTTTATGATTCTTTTTTTTTCTGTTTTTTATTTACCTTTTGAGGGGTGCATCACATTTTCTTTAGCAGTTATATAAATATATATTTATATAACATGTGTAACTATATTGCTGTCTAAGTAGTATTAATTTTTCTAATTAAGCTTTGGATGGAATCGATTTCAGATTACGTCTTCAATATATATAATCAAGTCACAAAATCTAATTCTCACACAATAAATTTAAAAAAAACAGTTAGGAATGAGTATACGCCCTGCGTTTCATTTTATCTTAATTGATAAGCTGTTGTAAAAAAAATTGAGTTGTACTCTTAAATAATTTTAATTTGTTTAAATAAAATAAATTATGTATCTATAATTATTTTTCTTTTAGATCGAATTCGTATATAATGAATTCCGTGTATGTAATATGCTTGTATAGTAGTTGCATAAAATGATGGGTGCATATATTCATTCGTATATATGTATATTGGTATGTTTTGAGAGTATAAAAAATATCTGATGTGTGAATATAAACTGTAATTGGGTGTAGGCAAGGTAGATGTTGTATTTAAATTTTTGGTACTTTTACACACACTGAATTTATACTGTAAAATTAAGTTGTGTATTTATAAGAGGGCAAATGCCCAAAATAAGGGTGTCTAAATTAGAACTTCTTCATGGAGGTACCTAAGATGAGTTAGTTACACACATTGTGTAAGAAAATTAATAAATATACAATCGAATATCTATGAATTGAAATATATAAAAAATCAGAAATGAATTGGGTATATAAATCTTATAAATATATATATGAATATATAATTATACATTTAGGCTTATTAATCAATCTAAATATCCATATAATTAGAATTCACGCAATCAGAGATAAATTGTATATAAACAGATTTATTTTGTGGGTATAGGTGTGTGCACGCATGCATATAGATAGATGTGTGTATGATTAGACACTTACCTTAATATACTGACTAAGGTCAGGTAAAGGAGCCTGTGTAATTATAGAGGGTATTGCTTGTTTATCCCTAGTAGGTATATTTGCTTCTTTGGTTGGTTGTTTATGTGTTTGTGTATGTGTAATCTGTTGATTAGACTTGTGTGTGTATGCCATATTTTTCATGTTTTTGGGTGTGCGTGTATTTTTTTTCTCATTTTTAAAGGCCTTAGTCATTGTAAGTTCAGCTTCTAAGGTGTCCTGATGTGTGTTAGAAAAATTTGGTGTGTGTGTGCGTATAATCCGCTCCTGAGTTTTATTAAAATGTATAGAAATATGTAAAATTTGTTGGCGTCATGTTAAGTGTGCAAGATATAAACAAATTACTCAAAATAATTTTAAATATTATCTATTTTTCCTATTTTGTGTGCGTGTATATTAGTTAGGGAATTAAGTTTATTATGTGTAGAATAAAGGGTATGTTGGTTCAGGTTGCGTAAATTGTAAACAGGTATAATGATTGCTAAAATAAATATACATAAATACAAATTCATTAGAAAGAATATTATTAATTAACCTCTTTGTTACGAGTTTTTCTTTGGCCAGTCCAATAATTTTGTGTGAGTGTATGTGTATATGTAGGCGTCAACTTAGGGGGGTTTATTGTTCCTAGAAAAAATAAGATGAGGAATTTATGTGAATTAATAATTAATTAGTATGGTGTGGTTTATCTATGTATAAACACAAATATAAATGTTGGGGGAGTAAAAATATGCTATAAGGCATCAATTGCTTAATAACTAAAGTAATATATATATCTATCTATACACAAGCATATATAAATACCAAATTTACACACAGGAATATAAGTACAGAAAAAATCACACAAATCTATACACACAGATCAATACAAACAATTATACATATACTATTGTGCATTCATAAAAATGTAACATACAAATTTACACACACAGTTAAGCACATAAACGACCTATACACAACACATCCATAATGGAAGACTATGAAAAGAATCGTATACACATATAGTATCAAACAAACCAGAATCTGAGAGAGTAAAATTTTGGAGTTTGTGTGTGTGTACTTCGTCTTCATCTGAACAACATTGAAAAGTGTGTAAATTAAATAAATCGAATTATAAATATAAGATAACTATGCTGCACCTTTATCAAAGGGATTAATATCTACTTTTTGCTTGTATGAATGTGTGTGTGTGTGTTTTTGAGTTTTGTTATTGTCGATGAAATTAGTTTCTTGTGTGTGTGGTACCTGTAACAATACACATAATTTTATAAGGTTTGCACAACCCAAAGTTTCCATAATTTTTGTAGAGCTTATGCGTTTAAGTACATGTGTATATTGTGTGAGTATAAAGTTGTGTGTATTGTGTATAAGTAGTAGGTTCGTGAATGCAATGTACGTCGTGTATGTAGTAGGATAAATAATGTATAGTTGTTAATAGGATTTGTGTTAAAGGTGTGTGTATAGGTGAATTGTATAGGCATATCTATGATATGTATATGTGTGTGTGTATAGCTTAAGATAATTCAGTTGATAAATATATCATGTATAAATACACACACTTTGACTTACCATAGGTGTAAATTTGTGTGTAACAGGTAATTCGTTTTGATTATCGGTGAGCCGGAGCTAAGATATAAGTAATATGAAGAAATATACACATTTTTAATATTACGGAAATATAAAAACGTTTGTCTACACATCAACTCTATGAGTATACACATATTATTAAAGAGATCTAACGAAACCTATATATAAACTCATACAGATATAGGCACTAAATACGCACAAATACTTCACTCATAAATATTAAACACATTCGTGGTAGCTTAGATATGTTGTGTATGTGAGTGTGTTATGTGTGTTTGTGTGAGGTGCGTATGTGTGTCAAGTGTATTTAGATGTGTATTATGTATATGTGCATGTTTGTATTGTGTGTATATGTGTGTCTGTGTGTTCGAGTAGTACCCTTTTTTGTAAATATTTACGAGGGGTGTAGTCAATTTCTTTGATAACATCATTTATTGTCCAGCTATTTTCCCACACACTTTGGAGTGTTGTCTTATAATTATTGAGCGTGTGTGAGTTATTATTCAAGATTATAGTAGAGTCATCAATATCCTATTTTATATAGGAATTTTGTAAAATAATCAAACATTTATATTTATCACTGGGTATGTACATACACATATGTATCTGCTATATATATATATGTGTTTGTGTATTTATGTTATACCTCTTTATTTAGCATAAATTTGAAAAACAGTGGTGATGTGGTAGTTTGGTTAACTGGTGTGTGTGTAGGTGTATAATAACCACCTCTTGGTATAGGAAGGAAACCAGATACATCCGATGTCTAATAAACATGTGTGTGTGTGTAAAAATGTTAATTGATGTTTCGATGCAAATGTGTGTTTAATAATGGTTATTTATTTAATTTTATATGTAAAGCAAATAAAAGGGTAAAATCATTAAATAAACATACCACAGATTGTGTGTGTGGTTTTAGGTTTGAAGATGAATATGAATCCAATTTGACAAAAGGGTCGTTATTCAAATGGCGATATATACCCCTAAGATATTTATATACGCAGAAATTATAATACATATTATATTTATAACACACATACACACACAAACAAAGTTTAGTATAGCCCATGTGTAACAAATATAGTAAAAATAGAGGAAAGGATTAGCAAAAACTTTATAACAATTGTTAATTTATACACACTTTAGTTATATATGTATTTACATACACATATACACACACATATATACATATGTACACACACACACATATATATATAATAATGTTTATAATATTACTTCACAGTTTTTTCGTAAATATAATTAATTGAACGAACAGTCGATTTTCGTGTAGAATTAGATTTAGACGAGGAAGTTGATTTCTAACACAAACACATATATATATATATAATAAAGTGTGTGTATATACGAATATATATAATTTTTTATATATTGTGTGTGTGAGTGTATATATGTGTTTACATATATATAATGTGTGTGTGTATACCTAAATATAGGTGAGTGGGTGTGAATGTATGTGTATATATGTGTTCATATATATGTGTGTATATATATATGTGTGTGTGCAAGGCATCTTTGTATGTTAATTAAACATTAAAGATACCAAATTATTAGTGACGATGTCTGTTGGGTTTGGTGTGTGTAGTATATTTGCAAGCCCTTTCTGAACCTTATTCTGTAAAATAATATAAATACAAATTATGTGTGTAAGTTTTAATTATATATATATATATATATATATAATTGAGATACACACAGATAATATATGATCAAATATAATAAAGGTGTACTAGTAAAGTTAATGTGCTTGTGTGTGTAGGTGGACAGTTCATAGTATTTATACCTTTAAAGTAAGCATATTGCACATATATGAAGTCAATATATCATATTACACACACTTACTTCCTTAGTAGTATTTGTAAATTTTTTGTTTTTCATTTGTGTGTAAAATAATAACTGAGTTGACAAGATTTGGGCTGAGTTCCAGTGTGTAATTTCATATATTGAACGTGCCTCTTTAAATGTAAGATGTGAGTTAGATAACTGATTACAAAATAAATATATATACACACACACACACGCAAATGTGTGATTATATAGCCACAAATAGACGTGGGTGTGTGTATATTTGTGATTTTTGATGTATGCATCAATATATCTCTAGAGTATCTACTCATGTGTGTAAATTTGTGGGAGTGTGTATAATTTTGTGTATATATGTATGCATGTGTGTAGGCTTATGTTTGTAGGTGGGATTGTGTGTGTGCCTGTGTGTGCAATTTTGTGTGTGAATGTATAATAGTGTGCATGTGTGTATATGTAGTGTAAGTATGTATCTATTCTGATACTTGAAATTGTGAGTATATTTTTTATGGGTATATAAGTATATATTTTTTCATGAGTGTTTGAGTGTGTTTATATACATGTGATTGTGTGTATATTGTTGGCATATAAATGTGTGTGTGTGTATGTGAATTTATTTACATTGTAAATCCCAATAAGAAATCGGATAATATCTTTCAATTTAGCTCTACCCTGAGCTTCCTTTGCAAATCTTTTACACGCCCCCTTTTTACTACACTGTTTACACACCTAAATTATAATGTGTGTAAAATGTGTTATATAAGTGGTGTGTGTGGTTGGTATAGTGTGTATAAAATTAAGTCTTAGATGTGTTGAAAATATATACATCTAGATGTGTAAACATGAATGTAGAAGAAGAATGGTGTGTGTTTAAAAAGTAATATCAGTGTTTGTGGAATTGTATAAGATATATATATGAAATTGTGTGTGTTTGTGTATAAATATTGATAAGTATTAAGATGAATGTGTGAGTCAGTGTAAAGATATATACGTGTGTGTATATAAAAATATGTGGGTAGAAATGTAATGTTATTTATTGAAATGTGTGTAAAGTAAATATAAAATATTACAGAAATTTCGGGGATAGCAAAAAAGGCCCTAAGTCGTTTGGTTGAATTTATAATTTTTTGTGGAGATGTCTGAGGTATCTTCTTTTCCCTTTAAAATACACACAAATATATACACACAAATATTTTACACACAAATATATACACACAAATATTTTACACACAAATATTTTACACACAAATATATACACACAAATATATACACACAAATATTTTACACACAAATATATACACACAAATATATACACACAAATATTTTACACACAAATATATACACACAAATATTTTACACACAAATATATACACACAAATATTTTACACACAAATATTTCACATACTATTTTCACTCATAATTAATACATAAGGTAAAGATATATAAATAACAATGCTGAAAAATGTACATACATACACAGAATTGGGTATTAGCACCTCTAAGTGCAAGCAAATTTAGATACATAAGTACATAGTGAGTACATACACACATTCACACACACACACATACATACACAAACGCACATATACATAGACACACACACACATACACACACAGCCATACACACACATACACACACACAGCCATACACACACATACACACACACAGCCATACACACACATACACATACACACAAACATACACACATACACATACACACAAACATACACACAAACATACACACATACACATACACACAAACATACACACAAACATACACACAAACATACACACACATACACACACATACAAACACACATACTTTTTTCGTTTTGGGTTAGTTATAGGGCATTCTTTCTTCAAAAGGGTTGTGAGAAGTTGTACATCCAATTTTGACATTTCGATCGAATTTTGTAAGTCACTACTACGGTCAGATATATTCCAAAGAGTGTGTTTCATCTAATTTATACACACACACACATATAATTCATTTTTGATGTATTAATATATATATATATATATATATATAAGTATATACGTTGGGTGAGTTAGTTTGTGTGTGTAGTTAACTTAAAAGATTTAGAATCTATAGGGTGTATATTGTGCATATTAAACTATTTTATGGGTATCAAGTTTTATTTGTGTATGTGTGGTGTGTGTGGTATAATTTGTCTATGTGTGTGTGTGTGTGTTGTAGAATTTCTCTAGCTGTGTGTGTGTGCGGTATATTTTGTGTAAGTGTACGTGCAGCTTATTTTTTGGTGTGTAAGTCCTGTATTAATGTTTCTATTCGTATATAGTTTTTTATGTGTATATATTTAGTTTATTTTGTATCTGTGTGTATGTACCTCAACACGATCAATCGTTTTCTGGGGATCTCCATTAACCCGACGAGTCAATTCAACCATTGTAGTCTGAAATGGGCTGACGGCCTTCCTATAGTTGTAGGTGTATGTGTGTGTAAGGTTATTTGGTTGGTGTAATATCAAATCAGATGTGTGTGTATCATTGGATGGTTGGGATGTTTCTGTAATCTCCATTGGAGTGTGTGTGTGAGCAGTTGATTCTTCATTTGAAATATTCGAATAGGGGTTAAATTTGGTATGTATAGTGTGTGATATTTGATTGTTTGGGGTTTCTTGTGTGTGTGAGGGATACCTAGTTTTATTGGGTGGGTGTGTGTGTCGAAAATATTGTGCTGGCTTTGTGTGTGTTTGTTTTGTGTGTGCATTTGTTTTTGTTCGAGTTCTGTAGCTACGTGAGATAAGGCTGTGTGTGTGTGTAAAATGATTCAGGTCGTGTAAACTTGTGAGCTCTGATTGTTTTGTGTGTGTGTGTTTGTGTGGGAGTAGACTTGTGAGATAAGGCTTTGAAGCTAGTGTGTAAATATATTTATTTGTCCACAATTTTCTGAGGGGCTGTAAAGACCCCGGATGAGGTGTGTACATCTTCACACATGTCAAGCTTAAATTATATATATATATATATGTGCCTATGTATGTGTATTATGTGTTGTGTTTGTGTTGGGTGTGTGTTATGTGCATGGGTGTAGGTGTGTGTATATATGCCTGTGTATAGTAGTGTATATATGCCTGTAAGTCTTTATATGAGCGAGCATGAATGTCTGTGAATGTATGTGTTAGTGTGTAAATGTCAGTGTGTGGGTTTATATATATATATAAACATAGATATGTCGTAAAGTTTATCTATATATCTATGTAAATTATGTATGTATGTGTGAGTTTGCGTATATCTATATATACATATATATTTAGGTAAGCTCTCTTTCTGAGCAATTGAAAATGTGTGTGTAAAAGTTCTTGGGCTAGGTTAAAAAATTTGGATTGTGTGTGTGGGTTTAAAATCTATTATTAAGTGTGTAAATGTGTGATATGTGTATTTAAGATATTTGGCTTATATTACTAATTTTCTAAGGCATTTGCCCTAAATAATCTGTTGTGTGTTCATTTCGAAGGTCTAAATTGGAATTGTTAGTGTATATTTATATGCGTGTATGTGTATGTGTGTATATATATGTGTTTGTGTGCGTTTGTATGCGTAGACATGTGAGTTCAAAATTTGTGTATATGTGTGTGTGCATGTGTGTTTTTAATTTTTTGCTTATATGTATTCAGTGTGTAGCTGTGTATAAAGGCCAAATAATTTGGCCTTTGTTCTAAATATGTATGTAACACAATGTGTAGGTGTTGTGATGATTTAATGCATCCTATATGTAAAAAAAAATTAACATGAATTTGTAGTGTGTGTATATGAAGTGTTTTGTGTGTGCCTGCCTGATATATAATTGAATGTAGTAACAATTAATAGTATCTAAATTCTAGCATATTTGATTCTGGTTGTTAGTGTACTTTATATCATCATCAAGTTTGATCATTACTTGCATATAAAATATTAATACAAACATACACACGTTTACATACAATTACACATACACACACATACACACACACAAACTAAACAAACGTACATACATACATATTTAAAGTTAAATAACATCCAGTCCATTATTTACTGTCATCCTTATTTACTCTCCCCCTCCTTCCTACATTTCAACATCTCTAAATTTTCATCTACACACACCTCTATTATACAAAACAATCCCTATTCACACAAATACATATCATCAAATACATACACATACATCATCAAATAAACACATACACACCCCTTAATACATACACACACAATTACATATATAGTTAATCAAACTTAATCATATAACACTCTCCATCACATCCTGTATGAGCTACCCCTCTTTAATATCACACACAACACCCCTTTAAACCACCCAGGCACACATAGTCAAACACAACACAGCCCCCAAAATCCTTTTCGCGTACACACACCCAGTCATACCTTCAATATATAGTCCTTTACAAACATAAGCCCTACAAAATCATCCCATCAACACATCTCACACACTTACACACAGACAACATTCTACACGTCCAAACATTCACATATAATTTAATACATCATCAGCCAATACCTTAAAATGAGGCCACTTACTTCATCCGAATTGGAAGTTGTTTTCAAGAAATTTGAAAAATTGTAAGCATTTTATACACACACATATAGCTACATACATATAAGGATTCATATACAGCTACACACAACACTTACACCTCTTGTTATATACACCATAATATATACACACTTAACTCCACACTCTTTATTTTATATATGTTTAAAATATATACGTTTTACTATATAGTCCTATTACATACACACCCAACAATAAACGCAAAATACATAAACAAAACAACACACACACAAACAACACTACACGCATAAAAATACATACACATATCTCTAAATAAATATATATTATTTAAAATTTGACCAGTTTGGGAACAAATTTGATGAACGTTTTTGAAGTAGATGGTGTGACCTATGTGTTAAGATTACACCGAGAGCGAGTTTATTATGGGAGGTAATATATTTTTGTATGTGTTTGTGTTTATTGTTGTGTGTTTAATTCTTATGTGTGTGTTTACTATCTGTGTGTTTGTGTATATACTTGAGAAGAAATCTATTGCACATGCAATAATATCTCTTTAACTTTGTTTATTTCTGTAAATGTATATAACTCTTCCTCATTTGTTTATCTATAATGTCTTGCCCAGATGTCATAATGTATACACTTATTTACACACACACACATTGCTATCTATTCATTTACAGGGAAGATTTAATCAACCTCTCTGTGCGTATTCCTCGAAAGCAATTGGTATAGTCTACATATATGTGTGTGTGTATTGATAGGTTTGAGTGGATATAATTGTGTGTATATTTGTGATATATGCTGTCTAATGTAGCCGTATCTTACCACCTAAAATAATACACATACTTACATAACCCCAACCCTTACACACATAGATGCACGAAGTTCTCTTTAACTTTATATATACACAACAGCAC
This sequence comes from Nephromyces sp. MM_2019, assembly GCA_015657535.1. Taxonomy (NCBI): domain Eukaryota; phylum Apicomplexa; class Aconoidasida; order Nephromycida; genus Nephromyces; species Nephromyces sp. MM_2019. The sequence continues at coordinate 21,610 of JADHZB010001087.1, forward strand.
ACTCCTTCCTCTCTAATAAGACACTCCTAAAATTAATTAACATTGATTATACTATAACATATTAGCTAACTAATATCTCTCTAAAAACCTTTTAGTAATAGTGCACACATATTTTATCAAACCCACACACTTTTACAAAACATCTTTTTACACATTTTTAGTAAAAACTTTCAATACATATTTTCAATACACATTTCCAATACACATTTCCAATACACATTTTCAATACACATTTTCAATACACATTTTCAATACACATTTTCGATACACAATTTTAACAGATATCAATGGGCACATGTTTGGGCAAATTTACCAAAACTAAAAAATTTCGAATTCTCGTAACCTGTATGGATTTCTTGGCACGTCATTCAAAACATAAAGTTTGGTTGAGTAGTGCTGGTGAACAGAGCTATGTGTATGGTAACCATGTGATTAAGGTATGTACACAAATACACCAACACACGTATATACGCATACGTATATATATACGTGTATTTTTTGAAAAATATCTACATTTCTGTGAGATTATGGTATAGCTTTGTGTATTTTTGACAAGATTTTGTATACATATGGAATTGCACACACAAAATAGGCTAAAACTAACATATAATAAGACTACACCAACAGATATATATACACTTTTTATTATCGAATTGATATTAAGTATCAAATATGTATTATAAAATTCATTTGTAGAGATATCTGGCTCGTATAACAGAAAATACACCCAAAAATAGTGGTGTAGTGGTGTTGTCACCTAGTGAAATTCCCTTAGGATTTGGTGTCACTTCAAAGAGTACAGAGGAAATGCGATCAGCAAATACTGAGGCTATTGTTGTTTTTCATCAGGTAAAATGATTACATACAAGATTATATGAATAGATACACACATTTATATATACTCGTACATAAAAATATGTACACATATATCTTATATATACAAAGACATGAATCTAAATATATACATTTATGCTAACTATGCAGCCACATGAATATATATATATATATATTAGCACATATAGACTCATATTTACAATTTTGTACACAAATATATTAGATATACAACAACATGAACATATATTCGCACATATATATATAAGTTTATACGAATATATACACATATTAGCTACATACACACATCAACATTATATATACATATATATATTTATATACATATTTACTTCTTATCTTCGCAGGCTGATATAGGAGAGTACTTACGTGATGAAGCTGATTTGGTATAATGGAAAATTTTTGGTTATGATATTTTATACGAATACATAACTTCAAATTTTACACACAAAATTGTTTTTTGGAATCTGAGTTCCTCACTTTGGAAAATGAAATTATTTTATATTTTCGATAAAAATTTACCATTTTGTAGTAAAAGAATCTTAGACACAAATAATAATTTGTGTGATTTTTTAACAAGTTGTTTTGAATATTTCAAAACCGGTTTTACACACATTTACACTTACACACACCATTCGACCACCTTTAGATATAAATTTGAATTTTTTCAGGAAATTAAATATTTTTAAATTTGGTGTATACACGCACCACACAACTAGACTCCTATAATCTATTTTTATCGAAATACAACTTGGCATATTCTTTACCTCTAAATATATATATATATATACTGTATTACACAATTTAAAATATATTTGTGTAAAAGAATTATATTTGTAGATTAAATGTTAGATTAAAGGAACTTTAAAAACTCAAATTTAAGCAAGAGAAAATGTTATAAAAATTGATTTCAATCTTTTTATATCTTTATTTTATAGATATATTAAATGCAAGACTTAAGATATGTTCGTGTGTTCAGCATTATGTAGTGTGTGTGAGTAATTTTTATTAAAGGATATTATATTATATAAAAAAATCATTCAAGATTACTTAGTAATATGAAAGTATGTGTGATTTTTGTATGTATGCTGTGTATCTGCTCAAGTTACTTAATTTTATTAGATGTTAAAACTAAATTTTCATATAACTTTTAGCTACAAAACAACTAATTCAACAAATTAGATTTTTAAAAATCCAAATAATTGTGAATTCGAATTATAATTTATTTTTACACAACTTTACTATTCCAAAAATGAAGCTTTTAATTGCCTATTTGTCACTTAGTATATATATATTTGGATTATTCACAAGTGCAGTCAAATTTAGTCAAATTTTGTCACATAATGAATTGCACTTTCTTAAGCCACATACGGGTAATATATAACTTTTAGTACATATAAGTGTATGTGTGTATGTCATGTTGACTAGGGTGAATTTTTATATGTTTTGGTAATGTCGATTGTCCTTAGGTGATATATTAGCTAATTTTGAAAGGGAAATAATAAACACTGTGGGTTTGAGTCTGAAAGATTATTTTTCATTAATTGATCAGGAAATTTACAAATCAAAATATTTTGATGGGTTTGTCTATACATAAAAATGTGTATATCTTTTAATATATGTTTATCCTTTTGATTATGATTCTAGTTACTCAAATTCCAAATGTGGTGAATTAAATTTATTCTACTTGTGTTAAGCATTATATATATATAATATAATAACAGGAAATTCGTATTAATCCGACTCCATTGGCGCACCGAATTATTCATATTAAATGAATTTAAAGATTTTATAAACAAAAGGTGAAATCTCAACACATACATATTCTGAAAATATAAGTAAATACTAATAACAACTACTTATAATATTTACTTAGTATATAATATTCATAAACAGATTCAAAAAAATAAACTAAACAATACCTTTGTATATGTATAAGATAGATATTTATATGTTATACAACCCTTGTGTGTGAGAAAACCTACCTTATTAATAAATAATTAATTCCATCATATTGCTCTGTTTGTTGTATATTTAAAACAATTCAGTATAAAAATTGCTAAGCCAAGATTTATAATTTTTGGGAAGAGGTAAAAGATTCACCTGAACAGCGTTAATTGTATCTAGTTATGTTTTTAGTTTTTATTCCAACACGTTACATCTAGTTTAGTGAAATCACAAAATGTATTCAATCACACTTTTCAACACATAAATGTATATAAGCAAATATTTTTGTGAAAAATTTAGGCAAAAAAATTCAATGTTGAACAGTGATTGGATTGAAAGTCAGACAACAAAATTGTTACCACTTGATTGGGACAGTTCAAAGTCCTACTGCCCTTATAAATTACCAAGCTGGAGTCAAATTACTTCTCAGTGTAAATATGATGAAATTAAAGATTCCAGCGATAAATTCAATTATTGTGAATTTGAATTTGAGTTTGTAAAGCATCAAAATGAAAGTTATATACAAAATATGCAACAATTGTCTGAAAAATTAGCAGATTTATTTGATGCAAATAACGATTCGAATTTCTTCAAGTGAATCTTACTTATTTGTTTTATATATACACACAATCATATCTTAGAGTGCCTTAGTTGTTTATTACTATAATTTGAGTCAAATTGTGTTAGTATTCTTATGGTTTTATAATTTCTAGTTGGCTAAATTTGTATGCATTTTTCAATACTTGAAACAGAAGACCTATTGTTGTTGTGCTAAATGAAAAGAAACCAGAGTTTGAATACCAACTCAAAAAAAGTTTGGCATACGCGTAAGTAATTTAGATGTATAACTAATAAATAATATTCACATTTATATGGATCTGTATCAATGTATCTATACAAATCTTCAAGTTGTTGTGTAGGTGTGTATGATGTATATATAATGCTTTAACTCTTTATATAATGTTTTGTGTATAATCTATAATTGTCTTAAAACGTGTTTGACTGTTGTGTAGATGCTTTTTGTGCTTTATAATTCTTTAGCTTGTATTTATAAATATGTGATTTACGGCTATTTGTTAAAATTAGCAAAAAGGGGACAGCAGTCTTTAAAACGACAGAGGATGAAGGTGCACTATTTGCTGTGTTAACTGGTTCAACTTATAAAAATTTGAACAAAGACCCATTGTGAGGTTCTTGTAAATTTGCTATAAAAAACATAAATATTTTTTTAATTGCTTTTCAAATTGATGGCTTGCTTTAACAAATCTATGATAGTTATACAAAATTAATGTGATAATTTCACTGAGCTGGTTTTAATCAGCTCTATGTGCGTGAGTAGTAAGCTATTTCAAACTAGTGTTCCTAATATAAACATAATCTCCATAAAATTCATAAACTAGAATCTTATGAGCTAGATCCTTGAATCTTCATAAAACCTTATTGCTCTGATTGTTTGTAAATAGGCACTTCATCATAATTGCATATGGAAGGTGAGTCTATTATGTTGGTATTGTATCCTTTATTCACTTTTGCTAAATCATTTTGAATGAATCGAGAGACTTGTATATACTTGAAAAAGGATTTATTTAGGACTTGACAAATAGAGTTAATTTTATTCCTACATTACTCAAATTTTTTATAAACTTTCTTTGTAACGCTTAAGGAAGGGAAAGCTTACACTTGACCAGGGATTTTTAAATCATGTGAAAATTGGTATACCCACAAAGGAGGCACTTCAGCATCAGCTAGAAATTAATTTGAAATCACAAAACTCCAAAAGTTGTCTTTCATTTTATGACCCTACACATCCCAGTGATATTGGACGTATAAATCAATTTGCGAGTGATGTTAATGAGTTTGTTATTTTACTACAAAAGGAACTAGAAAGTGAACCATTATGTGCAATGGATGCCAAGTAATTCTTTTATTGCTTATATATTAACTTAAGTGCGCTTTGTGTTTGTTGAAAAAAAAAACTCAACACAGACATGGCTAATTAATGTATATATGTATCTTGCTAATTGTCTATTTTTTATTAAAATAGGTAATTCCAAAATTTATAGTCATGTAGAACTTTGATATTTCGAAAATTTTAGTTAATTTAAGTCAATTCACGAATTTTCTATGTTTGCAATATCAAAAATATTCAGTAACAAGAAAATCTGTATGGTAGTTATCATAAAGTCATCAATAATAGGTATCCAACCAGAAATCAAGATCCCCCTTCATTCTGTGGTTAACTTCATGGAATATATAACTTTTTTAACAATAATATTTCTAATTTTCTCACTAGTAGGAACTTATAGGTATATTTTTTCTTTTAGAATTCGTAAGTAACAAACATCTAATAAATTTAAATTATTTTTATCTATACAAAATCTTGTCTTATACCCGAGGAACGTCCCTGTGATTATGGAATTCACATGTATTTATAAATTAATTAAGCTATCACACATGTATACACAACTAAGTGGATCATATGAGTTAATGTAGCGTTCCATACATGCAATATGCTTAGCTATTCAGATATGTGAGTTTTTAATTTAGCATTTACTCTTAGCTCATAAACTATGAACTTATATAAGCATTTCCTAGATTGAAATCTGCCCCAAAATAAGCGCAAAACATTGATTTCTTAGCAGTGTTGTTATTTATTTCAAATCACACCAAATACTATGATTTAGGAACTCAATTTCGGTGAAACACAATTTGTTTACAGTATATTGGCAATATTATAGATAATTCGTAAAAAATAACATCTCGATTATGCTAATATGTTTCAATCACATTAAAGCTAACCAAGTGCATAATTGTTTTTGTTATATAAAGCATTAAAATATTGCAAGGCATTCTGTTTATGGTTCAAATACTTTGAAAAAAATATGGGTGCATTTTCTTTTGCATTTTTGCACTATCAAAATATATTTCATCACACTCTCAAACGTTCATAAAGGAATTAGCAGAAATTGAAAATTTTCAAAGTGGAGGGCAAAATATCATATACCCACTCAAGGATTTTGGAAACTATACTCTTTTGAAGGTGTTGTATATGATAAGTATCCATAGTTCAGGATTAGAATCAGTCTAAAATACATTCTGATTCATCTCAGGCTTGAAATAATTTTTTCAATAAAGTGATAAGCAAATAGCAAAAGAAATATTGCAAGACCCGAATAAAAAAACTTGATTCAAATCTGAGCTAAATGAAACTTGTCTGAAATAATATTTTTTATGAGACAAAAATAAAAAATAGAAAGTGTAAATTAGCTCCAAAGTTAAAGTCAAACTAGATTATGATTTTAAAGAAAGAAAATCTTAGTATTTCGAAATTATACTGATTGAAAAACATCACAACTATCTAACATAACCTAATCTTAATTACATTACATATAATTTATTTACATGAAATGAAATAAAACTATGGCAATGCTAAAATTGTAAGCAATCAGATAACATAAAGTTAAAAATAAAGCTGTATAGATAAAAGTGTACTCGAGCATATTACTTATGTCACTGATAGCCACTACACAGCTGATCTTTATTGGTTGCCTAGTAGCTAAGAAGGATTCACATCATACATATGTAAATAAATACCATTCAATTAAGAAAATATAAATAAACAGTCCACCTTAGAATATCAACTGATTAGTACTACTAGATAGGTAAGCTTTCATACAACAGGTGTTAGCACACTCCAGCTTTTCCTTAGGTAGCCTCACTAGAGTGTATAGAAGTAGATGATGAGCTTCGCTTGCTTGTAGTGTAAGTACATTTCACTTTAACAAATAATAAGCAGCAAGCACAGCTTTCCTGATTAGACTAAATAAGGCTAACAATAGGCTAAGCTTGCATTTGACAAATTCACCCCAATAAAATATTACTTTCATCAACTCTACCCACTTTCAAGAAAAATATATAAAGCAAAATAGGGCTAGGATATAAATAACTCAAATCAAATAGTGTAATGACATTTACAAATATGACATATAATTTAACAGCAAACTGATAATCAGATTACACTTTTTTTCGTTTACAATTAATTAAGAAAAACAACAAGCCGCAGAGTAATATAGAATAGGATCCTACAAAACTAGCTAATTATAAAATAATTTATGGTAACATATTAAACAACTTTTTGAAAATTTTTTTTATGACAGCTTTAAATATTTATTTCAATTTAATTAAGCATCAGAATTATTTTTTATTTGACTTTTGAATTTCCTCCTTAATCTTAAATCACTCTTTATTTAATTTTGAAATGCACTTATACTTTATAAAGATTTTGAATCATCGCGTTTGAAACTTAATCACTATCGTCCTGTATACTCCTATTTAGCTTATAGGGAAATTTTGTTGTCGTTAAAAATGTTATTTGAAGCCCAAACCCCAGATCATCTGGAGAACTCCGAAAACCTTCAAAATGGATCAGAAGCACCCAAAAAACGTGACCCTAACCTAATCATAAAAAACCCTAGCGAAAATTGGAATCCTACAAAGCCAAAGGACAATAAGGCTATGGTAGAATCAGCAAACCTGGAATACACCAACATAAATAGTCAGCCCTTGGAATATAAACAATCTCATAACCCTTTTTCATCTAGCATAGATGAAGAATTAGAAAAGCCCAAAGTGAGAAAGGATGAACAAGTTCATCATACTACCGTTTTAAATCCTAATTTATCACCTTCTGAGTTTAAGGTGGCACCTTTGAATTCTACTAGTTCTGCAAAACTCATACAATCACCTGTTGTAAACTACAACTCATCAGAAATATGGGGTAAAGGCACTGAATCAAAATCCAATCAATTCTCTGAAAATGAGAATACTCGAGAGCCACTACCTCGTCAACCTTTGGAAATATCGAAAAACTCTCAAGATGAAAAATTTTCCCCAATAACTCTATCTGATGAATCATCTGATTATCAAAGTTCTGTTTCTCAATCCTATCAGTCTGCATCTTTTGCACCACATCTTCAACTACCCCACAATATCCACCCTAATAAAAACAGTTCGACTTCAATCTCTGTCAAAAGTGACAGCCCTCAATCTAATGCTTCATCAACTATAAAAAAGACTCATGACATACGTTTGAATCCTAATTCATCCAAAATTTCTCCTAAAATGGCTTTTAATGGCCATAACCAAGATCGGGAATCATACTCAAAGAGCTCTACACACGTTTCTGAAAAGCAAAAATTTTTACAGAATGATACAAATTTACATGTTTCAGATAGCCATAGAGCCACGATGTCTTCTACAGCACCTACCCCTCTCTTGTCCACGTCGGATTCACATCGTCATATGCACAACAGGGAGCCACTAAATTCGGAGGGGAATGCAGCTGTCGAGTCTGCTTCAGAAACAAATCATTACATGCCTACGGCAAATTCATATCGCTCAGTAAATGATACCTGGCAAGTAAACAACACTCACATGGAGCAGTCTACAGAACAAAGCCATTTTATGCCCGCGCCTGATTCACATAGTCCTGCAAGCGACATCCGACCACTAAATTCGGGGAGCCATACAGTTGTGGAAATCCCTCAAAACATAAATCAAGCATTATCTCAAGCAAACTCATTACGAGGTGAAAATTACACAGTTCCTATCTTACGACTCTCAGTTGATCCACTGACTCATGATGTTGAATACAATTCAAAATTTGACAAAGAAGGAATAAGCCCAAACTCACAAAGTTCATGGAATCAAAGAAAGAAGAGTCAGCTAAAGCCACATGCTCGTAAAAACAACTTCATTTTAAAACTGTCGGAACCAACAGTTGTTATTCATCATTTCGAAGACTATATAGAAGAGGTATATAGATTAACGAGTATATTTTAACCTAAAACTTTTAGATTTCTATATAGAAAATTAGACTTAAAACACTCTTTTATATAAATGTTATATCAGACAACTTTGAACCATTAATTTTAAATTATTATGAAAAATTCTTCAATTTTTGTAATATTTGAACACGTATTTGATTATGTAATTTTTATACAGATAAATGATTCAAATACATCAGCATCAACTGGTGGAGAAAAACGCGATATAAAGGGAAATTGGAAGGAAAATTGGTTACAGCAAAAAAAGTAAGCAGAGTTGAAAATATTTATTTCTGTGAATCAATTACTACAACTATTCTTATATATATATATATATATAGTTAATATTTGTTTTTTTTCACCATCACCTAATTAACTATTCTAATTTACATATTAAAACAAAGACACTTTGAAGATGAATCTGGAAATATACAAGAACATACCTTTGGTGAAAAGTCTGGACACGATATAGCTAGACATCAAAGGTAAACATTACGCAATTCTGAAGTATAATCACACACATATTTGCACTTAATAAATAAAACTTGATGAAATATGATTAATAAAAATTATTATCAAAGGTGGACTGAGCGTTGGAATAATCGTGGCTCCCAAATTGAAGTTGAACGCAATGTTCTTAGATATGATGACGATAACAACCAAATTATAGAGGTTTGTTTATCCTTCTTAATAATTCAACAACAAATTCATATCTTTATAGATATTCAATATAAATTGAAATTTTTGGTTTTAGAATTCCTAAATATTTAAATTATTCATCCAATAATATTATTCGATTTTTCTGAAATTATTTTATATTAATCTATGACACATTATTTTTGGAATAAGCACATACACACACACATATGTAAGCACTCAGTCAGAAATAATGATCTACTTGCCATAAACTACACATTTAGCACATAAATTTTTCACTTTGTTTTAAAATTTTAAAAGACCTCATATTAATTAATTATTAACAGTATTAGAAAATAAATATATTTACATTTTTTATGTATTAATTTAACCTAAACACGCCAAATCTTTCTAAGAAATTTTTTTACTGATTTATATTTATTTAACAGGAATGGAATGAAAATCTAACACGAGATGAATTAACCAATTTTGTTTTAATTGACAAGTATGGAACTGATCGAACTGACGAAACAACCAGAAATTGGAAGGTACGTAACTTAATAAATTAAAATACACACATAATATTCTTGAGCCTATATACTTAGTACACTTAGATTTTAATATAAATGATCCATAGATAATATAACTCAATAATATAAATCTTTCCATGTCCCTATGAATGCACACGTTGTTTACATCTTGATACACATATTCTCATTATCACATACACACACATGCATATATACACGATATTTATTTCCATATATTATAATTTAAAGATATAAAAATGACATTCTTAGTTCTATATTTTTTATTGAAATACTAACAATTTATTCCCCAATATTTAATTTATCTTTCAAGTTTCCAAATTCAAATATACACACCTTAACCAATCAATATTTATATATATACATATATATACAGTCAATATACCAAGAAGAACGAGACCCTGAAAAACCATCAGTTTTAGTTATTGAAGAGTACTTTCAAGAACAAAAGGGTGACATCAGAAAAGGGAAATCATGTAGGAAAGGTGTGTATATACAATATTTTAACAATACATTTTTCAAATTCGTAAATTTGCATGTGTGTTTGCTTTAGAAAATGGTGTTATTATCCATTCTAAAGAGTGGTTACATGATGCCTCTAAAAATGGGGAAAGTTGGTCTGATGAAACATTTGCTAATACAACTGGTTATACTTGGGGTCAAAAATCTGGGAATAAAACAAAGTCAGAATATAACAATAATACTTTTACACTGAATGATACCTGAATATACAAACATACTCAATTACCTATACAGATATTGGCATGTTTATATTTATATCCATATCATATATACATACACACACACACACACACAAATACACATACATACAAATACACACACACTCAATTACATATACAGATATTAGCATATTTATATTTGTATACATATTATATATATATACACACACACAGTGGACAGATATGGGCTGAAAAGTGGTTCAAAACCGATGAAGGTGATTGTGAAACAGATAGATGGGTCCAAGAACCTACACTGAAAACATTTTCTGGTGAAAAATCTGGCTTTTGCACAAAAACTGGAGAGGAATACAATGAAAAGTGTGTATATATAAATATATTTATACACACACTTTTATCATACATGTGGATACATTTACACACACACCCATCATGAACACATTCATGCACACATCCATAATGCATATACACACATGCATTTATATACGCACATGAATTCATATACACCTACTATTTATATAAAATATATACATACCCTTCCTATAAATGCATTCATAATATATATATATACATATTCACGCAAGGATATAAACACACACACATATATATGCTTATATGTAAATACAACGCGCACACTCATACACACACAACATACTACCTCACACAGATGAGTACATACTATATATATATATTTATAGTACACACACATTTATAAATTTATAAATATCATCCACACGATCATATCACCCCAAAAATATAACTTTTAAAGCATCTTATAGAATCCTACACATTTCTAATTTAATTAACATGCCCACATGCCCACTTGTTCTCTATTATTATAGTATATTTTCAAATGTGTAGAATATTTTCAAATGTGTATGACTTTTCCAATTGTGTATAACATTCCCAATTGTGTATAACATTTTCAAATGTGTAAAATATTTTCAAATGTGTAAAATATTTTCAAATGTGTAAAATATTTCAGATGGAAGAAAAGTGACTCAAAAGAAGAGAAATATATTTTTACTGATCGCTGGTGGGCTAGACCACTCGAAAAACGTCGTTGGGGTATTAAAAACGAAACCAACGAACATTTTAAAACTACTGGAGGCTGCTCTAACCCACAGCTCGTTTCTAAAGAGGTACTGTGTATACACACACACACATATATATATACACACATATATATATACACACATATATATATGTAAATATATATGTAATCACATGTGTGTGTGTCTTTTGTGGGTATATGTTTTGTTGTATATGAGCCTTTAAATAGTATAAATCTAAAGTTTTTTACATATATGTATGTTTTAATGATTAATCCATATTTCAGAGCTATATATATATATATATATATTTATATAGATAATTTTTGACGCATTTACACACATATTTCAATAAACAGGATTACACTGAAGATTGGCATGATAATGAAGAAGAATTTGCCAAAAATGAATGTAAAATTTCAACTGAATATCAAACACTTCAAAATGGCCATACAGAGACTGTTGAAACAAAAGTGGTATGTATACAATTAAAAACATAAGAAAACATAATTTTACACAGTAGATTTTTGTATGTGTGTAATTGGAATTTTTTTGTTTATAATTTTATTTTTTTTTATAAACAAACACATTTCAATTAGATCAATTTCATTCTATATTAATTTATTAACTTTTGTGTGTGTATAATTCAGTATAAGAAAGGGAATAGACATGGTAACCATTATATAACTTCTCAAGAATGGAATGACGAATGGACTGAATTATATGAGTCTGATAATGTTGAAGATAAGGATACCACCGTTACACACAAACCAGTATGTATATTTATCTTGTTGCACACACACTATATTCCCTCTTAAGAATAAACATTTTTTTTTATATATACACACCCTATACCTTCTTACAAAATTTAGATTAATAAAAGTTCAGATATAGATACACACACAAACTCATTTTGACTTTATTGTTTACTCAGAAACCTGTTTTGAAACTGAAATTAAAATCATATGATAAATGGTGGAAAGAAAACAACTCAAATTGTTGGGGTGAAAAAAGGTATGTACACACTCAATTAATTACAAATCATATTCTAACCAAATAAAACTAACTATACAGGCACATTTGAACTCATAAAGAAATTTATTTTTACCTATCACCACTGACACACACACATGTTTCAAACATCATCACACACGTACACACATGTTTCAAATATCATCACACACATACACACTCATTTAAACATCACTAAACTTACATACACATTTAGACATAACTAAAAATACACACACATTTCATAACATCTATATATATACATATAATTTTCACACATTTTTACACACAGATTTGATGATTTTACAACGGACCAATTAAGAGAAGAAAAATGGTACTTCAACCCATCTGGCTGGCAAGTTGATAAATGGGAAAAATGTAGTGATGGTTCATGGATAGGTGTGTACACATATATATATATATATATATATATATATATATTATCTATTGTTAATATGTGTGTATGTATATATTTTTTATATTTCTATTCAAAGATGTGTGTATATCTATATTTTTTTGTCTATCTACCTATTGAAAGGTGTGTGTGTATGTATATACTTTTTTATCTACCTCTTGAAATATGTGTGTATGTATATAATTTTTATACATCTGTTAAAATGTGCGTGTGTATGTATATTATATTTTTTATATATTTAAACACACAGTATAATCTATTTTTAGCTTTAGGTATCTCTAGCTAACATATTATTAATTATTTTTATCATCTGTAATAAATTAGATTATTAATCAGTGTTGTATATACACATTGCATATACATTTATAAATATTCACATTTCTTATATAGACTATAATTACATTTTCAACTTAATTTTTATACTGAAATTTATCTACACACACATACACAGTATAATCATATATATATATACACACATTTCATAGGTGAAAAACATGGGAGTAAAAATGATGGTACATCTTGGAATGAGGCTTGGAAAAGAGATGATAACCTTGGAAGTGAATGGATTGAAAAATCATGGAATGAACTTAAAGATGATAAGGTAAAATGTGTGCAAAAATTCATACTTTAAATTGTTTATTTTATACACACACCTACTATAAACCTACACACATTCATATATAAGCAAAAAAAATAATTTTTTTTCAATAAACACCCACACATTAATCATATCTGTTTTATTCCTATATATGCACATCTACAAACACTTCTATATATACATAATTACTCCTATATATACTCACCTATAAACACTTGTATATATACATATATAAACACCCCTATAAATCACCTATACCACACACTTACCCCCCCACCCCCCCCCTATACACATACACACACACACACACACTCACACACTCACACACTCACACACTATTTACGCACAATGGTTAGATATACAAATGGGGCGAAACAACAGAACGAGCTGAAATTGCAAACTCAAGATCGCATTGGACTGAAGTGAGGAACCTTCGAAATTTTCAGGGCGATTTTTCATCGGAGAAATTCAACGATGATGGCTTTGGTAATATTAAAACAGAAAAAGAAGGCCGTGTTTGGAGGTGTGTGTGTGTGTGTGTGTATGTGTGTGTGTGTGTGTATGTGTGTGTGTGTATGTGTGTGTATGTATGTATATATGTGTATGTATGTGTGTGTATGTATGTATATATGTGTATGTATGTGTGTGTGTATGTGTGTGTATGTGTGTGTGTGTGTTTGTTTTATATTGTATAGTGTGTGTGTTATAGTTTATATATAAAATGTGTGCTATATGTGTATGTATAACACTCTATATAGGTATGTATCTTAATATACGCGTGTGTGTACCAATATCAATATTTGTATTGATATGTGTTTACTTTGGATTGTATTAATCTATAGGTTTAGAGTTCAATATTTTGAATTACTTAAATATATTTTATTCTCAAATAATACACACACTTAAACACAAATTATATTTATCAAAATTACCTTTTACACACCAGAGAAGAAAGTGGTAAAGAACAAGTTATTAACTGGTACTATGATAGCTATGGCGAGAATTTGGGTAGATCCGAAAAATGGGCATTTAAAAAGGTATTAATCTAATATATTGTTCATATAAGTACACACACACACTTCCTATCTTTTCATGATTACACACTTGAAAATATTAGACACATGGTAATTTATATATATACACACATAAACACTATTTACACATAAATAAGGAATATCGCACACGTATACACACATACATATATACATTTGGCGACATTAATTTATATACCTACACACATACATCCACAAATTGGTTTATAATCACACAGACTTATACACACACATATACATATAGACTTGCACACACACACTATAGACTCGCAGATACACATATAGACTTGCACACACATATTATAGACTCGCACATACACAATTTTGACTCAAACATACACTCATATATATACACATACACATATATATATATACACAAAATTTAATTAATTAATTTTCAGGGCTATAATGATGGTGGCTCAGAATGGGTAGAGAAATGGAATGAAATGCCCTCACAGAAATATTCAACAAAAGCGGGAAAAAATGGGTAAATTTTTATTTTATTTTGAGTGTGTGTGTGTATTAATATTATGTTTGAAGTATACATGTATGTGTAACCTTATTTATTACTTAAATGAAACCTATGTGTATATATTTTTCTCATATAACTACACACATATAATCAAATTAATAGTCTATATGATCTTCATAAAACATGATTTTAATCTATACTTAACTATCTATATTTATATATATCTATTTATAAATATAACACTTTATAAGTATATATAAACCACACTATATAAATATATATAACAACACTATATAGATAAAACGATATAACACTATGTACATAACACTATATATATAAAACTATATATATAACACTATATATATAACACTATATATATAATACTAGATAAAACTATATTACTATAGTTAAACCTACACATTGAATATGTGTGTATAATTATATTAATTTATTGTGTGTAATAATAGTGCTGGAGATGAATGGAGTGAAACATGGCAAGAAGTAATGGAAGACTCTGTACCTGTTATGAAATGGGCCGAAAAACAAGGCAAGAATGCAAATGTAAGTTGTGTGTAACCATTATATTCATTCAGTATACACACACACAGTTCAATTAAATTCTTTATTGTGCGTGTAATCTATATAACCACTCCCTATATATATACACATACAGTTCAATTAAATCCTTCATTGTGTGTGTATTCTATATAACCATTCCCTATATATATTCACACACACATAGTTTAATTGAATCCTTTATTATTTATAAAACCATTATTATCATTCCCTACATACACACACACACACACACACACACACACACACACACACACACACAAACACACACACACACACACACACA